>CM035157.1:138546790-138726303 GCA_020205615.1 Panax quinquefolius | reverse complement strand
TGACAATATAAACAAGTAAGAATTCTTTTACCATCTGCAACTCGCCCTTCACTACAATGATTCCATGCAACATCCGTCTTTCCCTTTGTATTTGTTGTAAATGCTTGTGATTGCGCGGTTGAATAATGGCCCGATGATGACTTGTCAACTGCTCAAATCTAGAAAAAGTTGAAACAATATTAATGAACTAATTCCAAATAGTACAAACTACAAAATATGAACTAATTCCAAATAAATCATGAAGGTGAAAACCAAAAGAAACCATGAACTACATAATCTCCTGAAACCCCATAACTTTATGTACACATGTAAATTACTTTAGAAGTCATAACAAACACTAATAGATTTGAAGTTGACAAAACAAGGCATCCAAAATAAAGAAACATGGGGTCTAGCAAAATGCACAAACACGCAGAACAATTTGACCAAATAAAGTGGTGAATCACTTCAATTAAGTTATAATAAAAAGAAGAGGAATGAAAGCACATTACATAGAGTCAAGTAACCAATTGCTCTGAATTCGTGATTCATTCCAATTGATTCATAATAAAAAGATTAATGAACTAATTCCAAGTACTACAAGCTAAAAAGTATGTAATAGAAGTGGAGGAGGTTATGTAGTGAAGAGGGGACTATTGCAAGAAAATAGTTTAGAAACTTTAGACTTTAGAAGCAAGAGATGAAATTACTTTAACTTAGTGGTAGTAGAGGCGCAGCAGGCGCGCGACAAGACAGATCACGCGACTAGACAGGGGGCAAGAAGGTTAAGGACGCATTTGGGGTTCTTAGTAGTGAGGTTGGACAAATGATGATGAGAGAGAGCGAGATGATGACGATTGGTATTTGGTGGTGATTGGTGAGCCGTGAGAGAGATATATGATGGCGATGGCCGAAAAAAAGAGGTGAAGGCTGAACTCTAAAGGCTGAAGAAGCAGAAGTGCAGAGCTGAAGGCTGAAGCGGTGAAACCCTATTTTTTTTCCTATTTAAGTAGAGAATCGGCCCAACTCGCGAACCAATCACCGGTTCACTTGGTTAGGCGGCTCAACAGCCGATTCTCCAGGTTTGAATTGTTTTAGGATTAAAATGGGTTATTGGTTCAAATAGGACTGGAGGCGCAATAGGTTAAGTTTTTTACCGGTTCAAATAGAATTCGATCCGGTCGAAAACCATGATAGTGATAGATTTCCATCAACTAGGAGTAGTATAGGCAGTGAAAAAGAGTCTCCTATGAAAAGAAATAAAAAAGGAAGAATAGAAAAGAATTTCAGAGTTTATTTACATTCTTAGTTGAAGATGAATCTAAGACTTACAAAGAAGGTATGTTATCTTTAGATGCTCCATTTTGGAAAGAAACTATAAATGATAAATATGAGACAATTTTACAAAATAAAACTTGGGTGTTGTCTAATTTACTTCCGAGAGATAAACCAATAGGTTGTAAATGGGTGTTTAGGAAGAAACTCAAACCAGATGGGAGTATTGATAAATACAAAACTAGACTAGTAGCTAAAGATTTTACACAAAAAGAAGGAATTGATTACTTTGATACTTTTTCTCTAGTTACTAGAATTACTACAAGTAAAACTTTGTTAGCTCTAACATCTATACACAACCCTACCGATATATCAAATGAATGTCAAAATTGATTTTTTAAATGGAGATTTAGAAGAAGAGATGGAGCAACTTGAAGGTTTTGAGGTTAAAGGACAAGAACATAAGTTGTGCAAATTAGTGAAATCTTTGTATAATTTGAAACAAACGCCTAAACAATGGCATGAGAAGTTTGATAAAGTTATTCTAGATTATGGATTTAAGATTAAAGAGCATGATAAATGTTTATATCATAAGGAAGATAATGGCGGACATGTTATGCTATGTTTATACGTGGATGCTATTTTAATTTTTGGGACTAACTTACACATTTTTATCAATGTAAATGTCTCTCTCTAAGAAAGTTGATATAAAGATTTAGGAGAGGCTCGTGTAATTTTGGGAATGAAATTAAAAAGAACTAATTAAGGGATAACTTTGACTCAATCAAATGCTATAGATAACATGCTAAAGAAATTTGGACATTATGATGTTAAACCTGTATATAGTCCTTGTGATTCAAGTACTCATTTGAAGAAAAATTTAAGAGAGCCTGTATCTCAATTAAAATATTCTCAAGTCATTGAAACATTACTATACTTCTCAAATAGAACAAGGCCAGACAAAGCATAAATAGTTGGAAGACTTGGTCCTTATACTCAAAATCCAAGTAAAAAGTATTGGAATGTTTTAAATAAAATATTCTTAAGTCATTGGATCTTTACTATATTTCTCAAATAGAACAAGGTCGGACAAAGCATACGCAGTTGGAAGGCCTAGTCGTTATTTATTACATATTCTTTTTTGCCTTTTAACCTTTAATATAGATGGTTATGCCTGTGCAAGGAAGACATGAACAAAAAATAAATTTAAAAAATGAGTAAACAGCATAATCAAAGAAAAGCAGGAAGTCCTGAAAATCTTCTTGTAGGAAATGGGCAAAATAGAATAGGTTAAATTCAGTAAATACTAAGAACACAACAGAGCAGTTGGAGTCAACACATTTAAAAGAAAATCCAGAAGTTCGACTTTTTTTGGGGGGCGGGGATTATGTAGTGGTAAAATTTAAGAAACTCAACTAGTTTTGTAGGACAAGATGTTGATCAGCTATCGACTTTTTTTTAATCATTATAATATGTTACATTTATTAGAATATGACCTTCTGTAAACTCCCAACTAACACATTAAAATACACATATGCACATCCTGCTAAGACCGTAATAAAAAATATATCAAACCTTTTCATTTTCATATTTGATGATACCTATGTCTCCTTGATTTCTTTCATAGGGACATGAATGATATATAAATTGGAATATAAGATTCACTCCATATATTATGAAGGACTGCATGTGTATAAGATACATCAGAGAGATAATATTGAAATCAATGTCATGTTAAAAAAAGTCTCACTCGGGTGTGCAGCTGTAACAAGATAAAGCAAAATAAACATCCAGGTCTCCATGTAGTGATCACAACTAAAAAACACACTTGATGTTCTGTGAAAGATTATTTCATTCATGCAATCCAATAAAGATGAATTATTGCAAAGGTTGGATATAATGAGACCTGAAACAATAAGTACAACCATTCATGGCAACATTTAATAGCAAGAGAGAACATAAAGAAAATTAAACAGATATGTTAGGATAATTAAAGTTGGTAAACAAAATTGGCCAGCAAGCTGGGTGTAGTAGTTATAGCCAAAAGCCATATTTGAGCTGACCCATTAATAGTTGTTTTAATTTTTCTAAACAGAAAATAATGGAGTACATAGCAATTGATTCAGGAAAGGAAATTTGTTTTAAAAAAAAACTGAGCTGGTTCATGCTTTAAGTCTTAGAGAAAGAAGACAAATATGTAGGATGACATGATAGATTATATATTAATTTAGTTCCATACATCAAACTGAATATACTAAGAAGATGAACAAATTGAAGAACTAAGAAGATGCATAGACATGAGAGCACATAATTTATGGTAGGCAGTATGCATAGTATAAAACAAAAAACAAATCAAAACATAAAACCCTGAACCAACAAAACATCTATCATGACAAACTGTACAATGCAAGTTATCTCCTTGGCTACAAAAAATCACAAGAGACACTAATAAAGAAATCACAAAATAATAATACAAGAAAATGAAAAACAAGAAATTACCACCGAGAATCCACATTAAATCAACAAGTTCCTCCACTTCACCGTGTAAAACAATCCGGCAACATTCTCTCCGAAACGCCTCTTTTGCAGCCCCGTCAAACAACTCCAAAGGACTAATCCCTAGCTTCTGAGCACCACTCATCGCATCCACCGGTCTCCTAATCTCCCCTTTTTCTACCATTTCAACAACTCCCATCGAAACAAGCTCGAAGTTGAGCAAAGCCACGATTTTGGATGGTTTTACGCTTCTCTAGAAGAAATAGAAGAAACTGCGCGAAAAAGGGCCAAGTAGTTATATTTTCTTAGACGTTGCATATGAGCTTTGGGAGGCTATCTCTCAAGCTTTCTCTGTTTATGGTGATATGTCTAAGGCATATGGCATCCGTAAACGAATCTGTGAGACGGGTCAAGGGGATAAGTCTCACCAAATACAGCAAAAATAACTTCAAAAAATTACTGCTTTAAAGCTCAAAAATATACATAATCACGTCTTCATCCTTGATGGTAAACAAAAGTAACTTTTAAAAAATATTACCTGCAAGATCAACATGCATATATAATCACAAGTCTCCATCCTTGTTACCATCGCCTGAATCTTCATCATGCTCATCCTCGGCATCAACATCCTACAAGTAGCAGTACATGTCAAATATATGAAATGAATGCATGCATTCTAAACATAAGACCAAGAAAACTGATTTCATACTATTTGCTAGCATAGTATGAAATCAATGACTCTGATATAATATAGCTGCTTCTCCTTCCTGCCTAACAATACTATTCAGTGTTTTGCATTATGATAAAAGAATCAAACTGCACATCATTTGCAATCAAGATATTTAAGGTATCTGACATCTATAACCTTCATTATGAATAAATGAAGGCTTTGCTTGTTCAACCATTAACTTATCCAAGAACTAAAAAATATCATCAAAAATAAAAGTAATGATTTGCTGCTCGGCAATCTTTGGAATCATAAGATCCTGACTAAAATGATAGGGATACGTGATTTTGGCTTTCCACAGATAACTAACACTGTGAGGACAACATCCATGATTTACACCAACAATTTAAAAATAAAACTTTCTTCCTACACATACTACACAGACATGATCCATGATTAAATACTACACACTGACATGATCCATATACTAATATACTAAAAAAGCCTTTTCTAGCTTCAATTTGTTGGCATGCATCTAATTAATTATAAGATCTAGTATCTAATGTAATAGATAACTGGTTCTAACAATACGTGACAGACAATTTATACATTGTAGTTTACTAGACAATATCATCAAAATATTACTTGAGTCGGTGCAAGACTACCAACAATAAATGACAGTCAATTTATAAATTGTAGTATACTAGACAATATCATCTCAACTGGATGTCTATCACTATCAGTAAGAAACAAAAACTAGGCAGGCAGGCAGTAGATGCATTTGAAACAATACTTCAGTGTAAGACTACCCCGCCCAACTAATAATGCCCACAACACCATAATTATGTTTTACACAATCAACAACTTGCGACATATTAATACGATGACTACTTGATATATATATATATATATATATATATATATATATATATATATCCCCTTTCGTCAATTCATCACAATGTTTTAGGGATACAATGTTTTAAGTTTATCTTTCAAAACAACCTACAAAAATTAAATACTAAGGACCCAAATAAATAGCTGAAGATCATACAAATTTGTGCATGAATTGGGCAGCAGGACTAGAGATGAAGAAAAGGGAACGTGGAGCTAGTTGGTCGAGGAATTCATAGGCATGGATTGCACGAAGGATGAAGGAATTGAGAAATTTGCAGTAAGGGATAATTTGCAGTCACTCTTATTAATAGGATTCAACGAAATGAGAAACCATATATATGCCTAGACTTTAACTGAATTCTAGATTGTTGAAGAATGAAGACAATATAAGAATACTAGGCAAGAAAAAACACTTGCATCGCTATTTGGAAGATTCAACGGCTTTTCTCTCTATTTCATCTCTTCTTGAACTTCCTTACGCATAACCTCTTCCAATTGTTATCGTCCTTCATCCATCATAGCTTGAAATTGGGGGGTCTCCATCATAGCAAGGATGTGAGATTGCATATCAGGTGATGTAGGTGAGGGAGTCAAGCGAGATGTAGAGGCATTTGTAGAAATCGATTAACTGATCCCACTTGCTTTTATATTCTCGAACCAAAATCAAACACTCGTCCCTTTTTAATACCACCTGAAGCCTCTGTCCGTATATCCGCATCAAAAATAGAAAGATTATTTTCGTACTTTTCTCTGATATCACTTTTATATTTTTCCAAACATGTATAATTCTCTTTGACCATTCGCAAAACCGCAAGAACCACAATCTGAGCTTCAACCGAAAATTTGATGACTTAACTCAAGAAAACAGATTGAAAACTACTAATGTTGTCTCTGAAGTTAAAGATTGAACAACTCAAGAGTAAATTCAAGATAAGACGAGCATGTTGTTCTATCTAGTAAGATATTTTCAAACATCTCTTTCATCCAAAGTTATGCTTGGTGTCATGCCAAGTATATATTCCTCAAATATTTTTTCTTGTTTTAATCTTCTACAACTCGATTCATTTTATTTCTGTTGTTCTTGTTTTATCAGTCACTTTCTCTAGTTTCTACCCAAATGATGATTAATTTTTATAATTTGTAGGCCGGATTTTAGTAGACCAGTCATGAATTATTGCTGACCATAGAATCTTATACTTCTTTAATTTTAGTTGAGGACAAAGGTCCAAAAATGTTCTTGATGTTTTCCCTGAAGTCCCACTTTCACCCTGAACTTTTTTTCTTCTTCTATAAGTACACTTGACGTTACAAATTTTAGGTCAACTGTGCCCCCGCCATTAACGGACATGCCACCTAGACAAACAGATGTTAATTTATTTCTGAACAATTGACACGTGACTTGAATATTTACACTAAGGCTCCTCTTCTTTGAACAATAATTTTAACTTCTCAAAAGTCCAACATGATCTTGAACCCTTTGACATCAACCAAATCTCACTTCAAGTCTCAACATTTATCAGTTGACATATTCACACCTAGTTTTCTCCTACGATTCATCACCAATTGACCCCAATTCACCTGATGCCTCCAAATCTATCATTCACAAAAATCACCGAATCAATCACAAGTTGCTTATTTAAACATCACTCCTACGGATAATATCATAAAACCTAAAATAAGTTCAAAATTCAAATCATCTCATCATGTTGCTGCAATAATGTATCATCCCTACATCTTGAAGCCACCGGTCCCGGCGGTGATGCCGCCACCGTCGCTGGTCTCCCCTTTCCTAAATGCTTATGCACCACATGAAGCCCGCCTGGTAAACATCCCCACTTCTCACTCTTCACATTTTGTTGGCCGCTAACCTTCGGTGATACCGTCGCACTTTCTCCACAGGAGGCGATTTATAACGATCGTAGACGGCGGTGGCTCTAGTCCGGCTTAATTAATTGCTCCGAATAAGCTCAACTTTCCAGAAAACCCTAGCTTCTCGTTGTATAGGCTTCACCTTCTTGAAGTACTTCTGCATCACATCTTTTAAAATTTCCATTTCGTCTTAAACTGATTTTCAATATTCTGCTTTTGTGCTTTATTATTTGCTCCTTTTGAGCTAGAATCTCTTATAAACAAGGACACAATTGGCAGTTCTTCAACTTTGAACTTCACAGTGAAAAATTTCCCGTGACTTGCTCTGCTGCTTGTTGGTTTCTTTTTTCTCTAGTTTTGAATTTTTAAGAGCAGATTCATCGAATTGTGCTTTTTCAGGCGCATTCGATTTTGACGATTTCTTCAATTTCAACATCATTACACCAAATTTTGTGGCAGATTTCAACAGAGAAACATAATTGCAATTTGGTTCAAAAAGCGGATGCCTAACGTCAGATCGGAACAATCGTGATCCTAATTCAGGTTATCTAATCAGAAAAATCGGAATTGTAGCCATGGCAGCCATCTTTTTCGAGAACTTGGAGATCTTAAACAGAGGGAGAGATGAAACTTAAGCTTGAACTGGAGATATTTATTTTGTTTAAGTTATTTTAATTTGAAACAAATTAAAAATAATGATACATTTTGTAATTTGTTTTAATTTGAAACAAACTGAAATTTTGATATTTTTTTAAAGTTATTGTTCAAAGAAGAGGAGCCTTAGTGTAAATATTCAAGCCACATGTCACTTGTTTAAAAATAAATTAACATCTGTTTGTCTAGGTGGCATGTCCGTTAACGGGCACAGTTATCCCAAAATTTGTAACCTCAAGTGTACTTTTGCGGGAAAAAATTTCAGGGTGGAAGTGAGACTTCGGGGAAAACATCAGGGGCATTTTTGTACCTTTGCCTTTTTACTTGAAGCCTATAAGTAAGAAAGATGACACTACTACTTATCAAAATAAAAGGTAAAAAGAATACTAATCTACTTAGGATTTTCATGTAACTGATACCTGGTGAGGTCAAAGACTCGAAATTCCTTCCAAACAGTGTCAAAACTCATAACCATAATTTACCTATTTTTTATATATAAAAAAAAATACTAGTTCTCAGGATTAATGCGTTGCTAAATTTGACAATCTTGACTTATTGATGTTTATCTACCTTTGTTAGCCCCTGAAGATCGACAACAAAGCTTGCAGCACCAGTATTTTGCAAGTTTGCAGCAACTTTCTCCAGAAGAACGCTTTGAGGTCCCCCCCAAGTCACCTCTGCTGCTAGAACTGTGTTGGCTTTGATTCTGATCATTACTTTGTATTATTCCTTCACATCACTCCTCTATCAGTTGTTTGAGATAATAATCATTGGAATTGTACCTGCAAATTGGAGGGAAATTATCCCAAAAAAAAACATTATCTTTCACAACTGAACCTTTTCCATTTTCTGAGTACTGGGAATGCACTATAACAACAAAGTGAGTGTAAGAAAAAAGGTTAAACCTTTATAGTTGCTGTGTATGCAACAACATTAGGTTCAATACCAGCCTCACGCATGGAAATCAAAATCTGAACTATAAGAAGAATGGTTATTAGAAGATTAATATTGCAATGGCAGTGTTTGTCTATTTTGAAAACATTTTGTACGCTAGAATCATGTTTTATATCATCATGAATGAATGCTTTTTTAAACAAGCAACTTCGGCCAACCGTTTCCCTTCCAGATGTCCATATCTTTCAAAGGAGGAAAAGAATGTAACTCTAAGATCGAAATTCAAAAGGAACAGTTATCACAGTACTTGAAAGGTAAAATCTTGGTTTTCAAATTTCTCTTCATAATAGATTAACAATCACCAAATGCCAAAAACATATACCTGCATAGCACCCTTGACATTCCTTGATCCTCCAAAAATGTTAAATCAAAATTGACCAACTTATATGATTAGGACAGAGGCCTAATGTTTTGATCTCCTGCATTAAAGCTTTTGCACGGTGGTAATCAGTACCACAGGCCTTCATCAGAATATTGTATGTTGCAGTAGTGGGTGTAAAAGGAACACTTTTATTTAAGTGTGCACGATCAAAATCAGATCCACTGCCAGCCATATTAGTAATATAACTTTTTTGTGAATGGTCTCCACCTATATTTATCTTTCCCTGATAATCTTTTCTATAAAATTTCTTAGATGAACTTGCTTTCCAGATTTGGAATAAACGAAAGGCCCTGTCGTACTGGCAAGCCTCAACGCATGCATCAAGACCAATGTTGTAACCTTGTGTATTTGGTTTGCAACCAGCCAGAAGCATCTCTTCAAATAATAGGATTGCCTGCTCAACAAGACCTGCACTGGCACATGCATTTATCAATGATGACCACGTAACTGTGTTGGGAGTAACACCAGCTGCAAGCATATCTTCTTTAATTTCCAGTGCCATTTGCCACATCTTTGCATCAACAAAGACCTGTCATTTGATGCAGAATATAAAGATACCAGATAAGAAATTTTTCATAGAATGGCTGTATAATGTACAGGAGAAGTGCAAAAAGTATGCAAGAGCAGTAAGAATGTACGATATTAGACACATAATGCCCATTTTAAGACTGAAGTATATTTACTATAGATAAATAATACCTTAATTATTGTGCTATATGTGAAAACATCTAGTTTCAATACTCCAGTTGATTCCAAATGTTGTACCTCCCTATAAATTTCCTGGGCCAAATCAACTCTTGAAGCACGACAACAAGACTTCAAAATGATGTTGTAAGATGTAATATCACCAGCAACACCAAGATTTTGGACATATAATACGAAGCAGATAAAAGAAACTTTCTTGTTGATAAGAATACATTATTAAACTTCCGCGTATGTTCCACTAGCTTTTAGCATAAAAGAAACATGAGATCATCTCCTACTACAATAGAGTATAAGCCTAAGTTGTTTAGTATGTGCTCATTTGTGTGCCAGCTTAAGGGAAGCGCTATGATGAGTTTTAGATTCCTAACCAGTGTATACCTCCAGACAATATTGATTAGTGAGACCAATGGACCAATACTAGACAAAATGTACCTTTTGTTGGAGAACACTTTTCACATCAATTGCAAAATTATCATTCAAATGTTAATGAGAAGAAAAGATAATAAATTTATTTTACAAATTCAAAAGGTAACACATTTTTAGGGGGATATATGCTAAATCAAGTAAATAAAGAATATAATTCATCTTAAATTATTCAAAAGCATAAGGAATAAAGACGACTGTCGGCGAGAAAGAGAGATGATAGTCCCCACTCTCGAACAGAGGATCCAGTAAGATCTCGAGCTTCATTTATAAATTATGAAAGAAAGATGAAGCAAATAGAAACATAAAAACAACCAGCTTTAAAAAAAACTGTACACCTAGTCTACTTGAGGAGCACATAGTGAAGAATGTATATTTATGCATGCCAGCTAGAGTAGATTTGCTTATTTGTGTGTCACAAACATGCAAGAGAGAGAAAAGAGCATTACTTGCATATGTTTGTAGATCTGTAACGTGTATCTCAAGTCACGGGGCATTAACATTCATCAGACTGTTGAAAACATAAAGATTTAGGGTAATCTTTTGAGTTCGTAAATCCTGCAACAAATAAAAATGAAAAAGCAGTATAAGAACATCCAGAAATAGCCCGATATTACTACAAGTCTGCTTTTCAAGAATCAATTTGTAGTTGTGATAGAGAACCAAAACTAGATTAACAAAAAGTTTTTACCTCACATTCTGACCGTGTAGCCACATAATTGATATTGTCTACAAGTTAAAAAATTGCTCAAGCATGGAAATCAATTTTAAAGCTAGTCATTGAATATCGATACAGATAATATTATTCCTTCCCTTGAAACCAATATAAACTTGATTTTAACCCAACTCTTAAATTTTAATAGCCCATTGCACTTGCAAAAAAGATGCACACTTTAAGTACCATACAAAAATCTTCCTAATTCATCCTTAAGCAAATATGAAGTGCTACATCAAACGGTCATTTAAGTAAGGCGTCACCATCACTATCAAACTTTATCAAAGATATAAATGGTTGATATGAGAATGTTATGGATCTAGCCATTATTCCTCAGTTGAATATGCTTCTACATGATGATGGACACCGAATAAGTTTTACTGTTAATCTTAATACTCATACAAAAGATAATCCAGTACTTGGAGAACAATGCCAAATGACTAGATATTAAATTGAAAGCAACAACTGATATTCACATGCCTGTACACACACAAGTGTTATCTATTAGAAATACTAAGCATGTAAGAGATAAACAACTAAGTGTGTGAAGCTTGTGAACCAGTGTTAGCAAGTACCTCATAAATGGACCTCGATCTCAAGAAGTCGCTACAAAGACCACATACATCTATTATTGTGCAATAGATGTACATATTAAGACTACCCATATCTTGCTTGGATGCTTCAAAGATATTCAGAGCAGACACTAAGTCACCTATCTTCCCAAATTGAAGAATTATGTTGCAGAATAATATATTAGCATTTGGAAAATAATGAGCATACCCGCAAAATGTGATAAATGAGGTACAAGTAGTGGCAAAACATGCATGAAACCAAGATACATATCTAATTTCAGTTATGTGCTATCATTTGTAGTGGGAACAGAATTTTGTTGACAAATTAATAAAGGATTTCACTATTCTTTTTTTCCTTTTAGCCTTTAAATATAGATGGTTATGCCTGTGCAAGGAAGACAAGGACAGAAAATAAATTTAAAAAATGAGTAAACAGTATCATCAAAGAAAAGCAGTGAGTCCTGAAAATCTTCTTGTATGAAATGGACAGAAGAGAATAGGTTAAATTCAGTAAAATATTAAGAACACAGCAGAGTAGTTGGAGTCAGCACATTGAAAAGGGAATACATAAGTTAGACTTTTTTTTTTTTTTGGGGGGGTATGTGGTGGTAAAATTTAAGAAACTCAACTTGTAGGACAAGATGTTGATCAGCTACCGACTTTTTTTTAATCATTATGATTTGTTACATTTATTAGAATATGACCTTCTGTAAACTCCCAACTAACACATTAAAATGCACATACGCACATCCTGCTAAGGCAAAGTAATAAAAAATATATCAAACCTTTTCATTTTCATATCTGATGATACCTATGTCTCCTTGATTTCTTCATACGGACCTGAATAATATATAAATTGGAATATAAGATTCACTGCATATATTATGAAGGACTGCATGTGTATAAGATACATCAAAGGGATAATACTGAAATCAATGTCATGTTAATAGAAGTCTCACTTGAGTCTGCAGCTGTAACAAGATAAAGCAAAATAAACATCCACGTCTCCTTGTAGTGATCACAACTAAAAAGCAATCTTGATGTTCTGTGAAAGATTAATTCATTCATGCAATCCAATAAAGATGAATTATTGCAAAGGTTGGATATAATAGCAAGAGAGAACGTAAAGAAAATTAACCAGATATGTTAGGATAATTAAAGTTGGCAAACAAAATTGGCCAGCAAGCTGGGTGTAGTAGTTATAGCCAAAAGCCATATTTGAGCTGACCCATTAATAATTGTTTTAATTTTTCTAAATAGGAAAATAATGGAGTACATAACAATTGATTCAGGAAAGGAAACTTATTAAAAAAAATGAGTTGGTTCATGCTTTTAAGTCTTAGAGAAAGAAGACAAATATGTAGGATGACATGATAGATTATATATTAATTTAGTTCCATACTTCAAACTGAATATACTAAGAAGATGAACAAGTTGAAGAACTAAGAAGATGCATAGACATGAGTGCACATAATTTATGGTAGACAGTATGCATAGTATAAAACAACAAAACATAAAACCCTGAACCCTGAACCAACAAAACATTTGTCATGACAAACTGTACAATTCAAGTTATCTCCGTGGCTACAAAAAATCACAAGAGACGCTAATAAAGAAATCACAAAATAAGAATACAATATGAAAAACAAAAAATTACCACCGAGAATCCCCGTTAAATCAACAAGTTCCTCCACTTAACCGCGTTTAACAATCCGGCAACATTCTCTCCGAAACGCCTCTTTTGCAGCCCCGTCAAACAACTCCAAAGGACCAATCCCTAGCTTCCGAGCACCACTCAACGCATCCACCAAACTCCTAATCTCCCCTTTTTCTACCATTTCAACAACTCCCATCGAAACAAGCTCGGAGTTGAGCAAAGCCATGAATCGGGAGGATTTTACGCTTTTCCCAAAACTAATCGTGAAGAAACCGCGCGAAAAAAGGGCGAAGAACACTGGGAAATGGTCATGTACCGGACGGAACCCATATAACCTGAGGGAACCTGAAAATCGATCCCAAAACGGGGCTCCGACCCGTAACTGTACGAACCGTAAAATCACCAAACCGTAACTGTACGAACTGTACACGGCTTCCAAACAGCAGGGGAGGAATAACAGCAGGGAACGAAAAGCCGCGCTTGAAGGCGCGTCGAAACTCCGATCGAGCTTCCTCCGGCTATAAACCCCCGATCGACTCTGATGCCGCTGTTGACTCTAGCTTCTGATAGTAGGCTTCAGAAGGAAGGTTTCAGAAGTGAGTATTAATTGTGGGGATTTTTTTAAAGGGGAGAAAGCTAGGACGGGCAGGGTGGTGAAAAGTATGAAGATCGAGAGACGAGGAGGAAAGTAAAGTTCATAAAAACGGCAACTTATTTTATTGAAAGTCGTGCACTTTGATAGGCTAGTGACAGGGTGATTGAATGTCTATGTTAAGCTAATACTCTTATATTTTTATTTTATAATGTTTTGATGATTAAAAAATTAATACTTTAAGTGAATTAACTAAAAATAATTTGATAAGTTATATTTGTAAGTTGTGTTTTGTAAGAGTTTAAGTATGGCTAGGGGTGAAAATAATTTCAAGTCAATTCCAATTCCAACACCCTAGTACTCGATTTGTATTAAAAAATTTGTGTTCAGGTTCGACTCGAATTTGAATTGATTATTTTCAAGGATGCTTAAGTTCGATTTGATATTACTCGGCTCGGAGTTACTTAACTTGTTTTCACAAAGATTAATTTGTGAGACTTTCTATTCGAGCGAGTCTGAGATGGATCACACTAAAATGAGACATAAAAATAAAAAACTTAGAAAAACTTCAATTTTATTTATATATTAAAATACATGTGTTACAAAAATTACAATGAAAAATTTACAATATTTGTAAGACCCCAACTTTTATGAATAAAGATGAATTTTCTATAATTATCATTTTTGAATATTATGGAATGAATTTGATATAATGTTATAGTTGTGGGTAATATTTATAAATTTTGCAAAAGTACGCAAGTTGTTATATAATATTCGATTGGTCGGAGAATATTCGTTTTAACAGGAATATTAAATGCAAGAACACAATTATTAAGTGGACCCCTAACGAAATTATTGTCGGATTGAGAAAACGACAAAAATATTTTTATGAAAATAACGGCAGAAGTTTTTACCGTTAACTGTTGAAACACCCGATGTTAAAAAATACAGAATACTGGTCGTGGTAAGAGTAGTAGCACACGATATTGATTATTGATGCTTACGTGAGAAGTCACTCAGTTTTGTTCAATTATTGCTACAGTAATTGATGCATATTATCTCACGTTATTTGATTCAATTATTTTCAATATTTTATATATTATTAAATCAATAATTAAGACGACAAAGTTATTAATATTATTATTTGCAATATTAATGATGTCTAGAAGTTCTTTCAAGGAGAGGTTTGGTCACCTAATTGCGCGCCAATAGGGAGAAATCCTTATTGGAAAGCCCATCTTTCATGGGAACGTCCTGGTCGATTAATGAAATTCTGATAAGGCACACTTAGTAGGGGGTTGAATAAGTGTGGATACAAACTATGACCAATTTAAAAACTTTAAACCAAATTATTGAATGTAGTCAACTATATTGATGAATGCAACTTGCTGAATGAATATGGTCTACCGAATTGAATTTTTGTTTAAGAAAATATCTTGGTATTTTTGTAAGTTAAATAAAATATTGAATGATAACAAAAATTCTCACGATTAAATTTTGTTTATTTAGCAAATCAATTAACTTGAGTGAAATTAAGTTAAATCAAGTAATAAAAATAACACTAAGATTTTTCGTGGTTCTATTTATTACCCTCTATAATAATAAATTTACTCCACATCCAATACCAACTAGTATTGGAGACTCACTTTTATTTTTTTAAAAGACTCTTGTTACAATACAGATTCTATAAAATTGAATTACAATAATTGACTTGAGCAATCTTGCTCCTTGTGCACCAATGCACCCCTTAAGCACCTATGCTTCCTTGAACCTGTTTGTAATCAAACCTTAATCCACCTGGATTAAATTTCCTTAGACAACACTAAGTCTAAAAATAAATTAAGATTACAATAATAGAGGTCTAATGATCAAAGCAAATAAGAAATTTAACAATGCAAGGCTCAACTAATGAATGCAATGATCAAGTAAAGAGTAAAAGATATCACCAATATTATTCCCACGAAAATTTCTGAAAATATCAATTTATCAGCAACTTGAAATTTGCACCAAGAATAGAATAGCTTCAAAGTATGTGAGTGCAATAATTGATTCAAGTGATGTAAATGTTGTGTATTATCACTGTTCTTAGTTTCATTTTTATAGCCCAAATTGTTACCGTTACTTGATAAAAATCTGTTGCATGAAAACTTTTACGTTACTAACAAATCTCCTTAAGTAACGAACCAATTATATTTCCGTTGAAAATAGTGGATATTTCACAGACTCCTTTTTAAAACAAATCTCTTAGACTTTTTCAATACACGTAATCATGTGAACTGCCGCCACAAAACAAGTCAGTATTGCATTTTCGAAACAAGAGATATTACGGCATAAATGCAAGATTGTAAAGATTTACAAGATATGAGAGTTCCGAGGTAGTAGTAATCATGACTCTAGATTAAAACAACTTTTAAGTTACCTACTACACATGCTTCAATAAAAATATATAGGACTCTTTCAACACATGGAGGTAAATCTTTTAATCCGAAAAATAGAATAATCTTCTTATACGCACGCATATAAATACTAACCAACTTAGCAATGTAACATAATTTAGCCAAAAATATTTAATTTAATGCACAAATGATATGTCCTAGAGCCTTGTATTGAAAAATTAAATATTTGCAATGACCTTACATATTTTTCTTAGGACTCAAAAAGTCTTCATTCTTCTTGAATAATCCATCAAACAATTCTTGAAATAATTTTCTGAAATTCACAATAAACAATTTAGTACCAATGAGCAAGTCGTCATCAAAACATTAGGCTAGAACGAGATATAATCAACATTCTCCCCCTTTTTGATGATGACAACATAGATAAATGAAGCTCCCCCTAAATTCATGCATATAACTTATTTCAGGAAAAATTTCGTAGAACCTGCATATGTTAGTATCATACTAAACCAGAGATCAGATCATAACATTATCAAAATGAAAACATCAGTCTTATCATGCAGCAAAATAAAACCATCATTCTTAACATCCAGGCAAACATGCCTACTAAAAACCAAATGAAACCATAGTCTTTGCAAACAAAATATAAAAAGAATATGAATTCTCCCCCTTTGTCATCAGGCAAAAAGGAAAGTTAGGATCAAAATCAGTCAATGTCCTCAAGATTAGCCCTCTGTTCAGCACGGTTAATGAAATAAGGACGATGACGAAGGCGATGAAGACGCTCTTCCAAAGTGTAATCGTTGGCAAGTCGAGGTGGTTGAGGTATAAAAGTTGTAGGAGGAAGTTCCATATCCAGAAAGTCACCCTTGTATTCAGCCATCCAATTGTTCATTGGCCACTTTGGGATTGGAGAATACATTGTTGGGACATGAAACCTTTGTCCCACATCATTGAACCTGGTTGCCATAAAATATGCAAGCTCCCCGAGTTAATAACTAATAAACTTTACCTCTTGACTTAACTGACATGTGTTCCGATTAAATTTTTGTTGGAGTGCTTCAACCATAGCCAGTGTCTGAATCTCAAAACCCACCTGAAGATCAATAAATTCATCTTCAACACGATGATACCGTTTATTAATTTCTGAAGCGTCCATCAGTAGTTTCCCTTTCTCAAGAATCACAAGTCGATTTCTTATGTCAACCAAATCAGCTTTTACAGAATTTTGATTTTGCAAAATCTCATTTAAAACATTCATAATGTCAGACCCATGAGAATTTGGCAAAGAAGATGAAGATGAGTCAGGAGTAAGAGAAATAGGAGGAGGAGAGGTAATAGGAGGATCAAGGAGAAGACGAACAAACTCACCAACATGAAAAGTAATGTGAGATTTTTTCAGATTGGCAGTGTCAATAAGCTCATGATTTGTAACAGAAATTTCATCATCAAAAGATATTTTGAAATGTTGGAAGAGTTTTGTTAAAAACTTGCTATAAGGAAGACACTTCTTGGTTTAACGAATGCAACTTTGCATATGAGACAACATTATTTGAGAAAAATTAAAAGATTTTCCCTTAAGAATCATAGCCACAACCACTAAATCTTGATAGGTAAAATTTTCCCCACCACAAAGTCGGGGAAACAAATTATACCGAACCAACTTATGTAACACACAGGCAGTAGGACACACATTCACAGTTTTTGGAAGAAACAGAGACGAAAGAGAATAATCATTCAATATGAAGCTGTTCCAAGGGATGGAAAGGGATATTAGCAGCACCTTTAAGAGTAAAAGGACAAGGTCCAGCAGAAGAAATACCAAGAATGCTACCAAAGTCAATACTAGTAAAAAATAATGACTTATGTAAGACCCCAGTTATTATAAATAAAGATGAATTTTCTATAAATATTATTTTTGAATATTATGGAATAAATTTGATATAATGTTATAGTTGTGGGTAATATTTATAAATTTTGCAAAGTAAGCAAGTTGTTATAAAATATTCGTTTGGTCGGGAAATATTCTTTTTGTCGGGGAATATTATGCGATTTGACTACTCAATCATTAGTGGACCCCATTGGCGGAAGTATTGTCGTAGTTAGAAAGCGACAAAATTATTTTTCTATAAAATAACGGCAGAGGTGTTACCATTAAAACCGCTGAACTACCCTACCGTTAGTAAAAAGAAAACGATGTCTGGCAGAGTAGATATAGTAGCACACGATATTGATTATTGATGCTTACGTGAGAAGTCACTCACCTATGCTCAATTATTGCTACGATAATTCTTTGATCATATCTCTTATATTATTGATTCAATTATTGTCACACAGATCATCATCGTATAATATGTTATAGTATTAAATTATTAATTGAGGCGACAAGTTATAAATGATTAATAATTGTTGAAAGATTAAATATGTGTTGATTAAAAATAAAATGATTTTTGGTAATATTTATTCAATCCTTGATGTATATAAAAGTTACATTATGAGACGTTTGTGGTAAGTTTGATTATTTTATGGGGGGCCCATATGTCATCATCTAAGAGTCCCACAATCGATAGTAATTACCTTTGTGAATAGTAATTACCTTAAATCGATAGTAATTACCTTTGTGAATAGTAATTACCTTTGTGAATAGTAATTACCTTCGTCGATAGTATTTACCTTCGTCAATAGTAATTACCTTTGTGAATAGTAATTACCTTTGTGAATAGTAATTACCTTCGTCGATAGTATTTACCTTTGTCAATAGTAATTACCTTCGTCAATAGTAATTACCCCTTAAGTAAATAGTAGTTGTCCTTCAATATTACCAAGAGTTAATCGCTTTCTTGATTGTTCCAAGGTTAATTACCCCTTCATGAAATAGTAGTTGTCTCTTGATATTACCAAGAGTATCATTTTGACCGCCGTTAAGACCAAGAGCCACCCTCGCTTTTCTATAAATGAAAGCTCATTCCTTCATTATTTCTTAAGAATTCTTTGAAACTACAGAGAGAAACTATAGAGAGAAAGAAAAAAGTATTTTTGCTACTTCACTTTTCCAATATTCAACTCTTCTAAGGTAGGGAATATTATTTGTTGTACTCGTAGTAAGGGTGTTATTTTTTATTCATGAAGAGAACTTCATTATTCCATTCTTTATTATTCATTGGAATAACTTTTCGTAAAAGTGGCATATACCCTATACATGACATTGTATATGCGGAATACCTATACTTGGTGAAATCCTTATATTATTCCATTCTTATTTATTCATTGGAATAACTTTTGTATACGCTGAATCCTCTATACTTGGTGACATTCTTCTATTATTTTATTATTCCGTTGGAACATCCATGCTCATGCTTTCTGTTGGGACTTGGTTCCGTCTTTATTATTACATCTTTATTATTCTATTGGAATATCCTGTGTGTGTGTTTTACGGACTGGTTCCGTTTTTTTATTATTACGTATTTATTATTCATTGGAATAACTCGCTGTCTGCAATCACCGCATGCATGGTGATTTCTTTTGTTATTTCATTATTTATTATACTCGGTTAAGTTAAAATTTTGACTTTTATACTCCATGAATTTAGTGGAATATCCTTGATATTTGCGCTTCATCCAGTATTTTTCATGAAAATATTTTCTGAGCATTCTTGAATTTTACTCTACAAAGCAGTATCATGTTGACAAATTGGACGTTATTAGTTCCTGAATAAATTAATTCGTGAATTTGTTTTATTGAATTATTATTTCATTGTCATCATCCTCATGTTATATTATGTTATCTTTGGCTTACGTGCATAGATGAACTTAGTATGATATTGACCAGGGATCATTCGGTATAATCATGGCTTGATATAAATGATGTGACAAAAGTCCTCAGTGGCCTGTAATGCAGTTATGGATAGTTTTTGGTATGATTATGACCAGGGGTGATTCGGTATAGTCATGACCATTGATAATTTGATGAAAATCCTTGACCGTGGTACAGGGATGATTAGATATTGTGGTTTATTCATTAAACTGAGTCTTAGTGATAAAAATTGATGAAAACCTTTTAAATCCTAAAAGATAGTAGACTTTATTTTCTACTTGACTCTTTTAATGGATCGATATTCCATTATGATTAAACCGGTTGTCTATTGTATTTTATCGGTTTAACATTGTTGAAGACTATTGATAATTTATTCGCATTATCTTAGTTATAATATTTCTTCTTTGGGCTAGTTGAGCTCACCCTTTCTTTCCTTTGTTCTCTTGAAATGAGAATATAGTTGGGACGAGTCGGGGAAAAGAGTGATGGTCCGAAGATAGCATTAGTAGTCCTCACTATTACATTAAATAGTGTGACAATAAATGTAATGAGGACTCCTTGAGTATGGATATTGTCTAAATGACAATATTCCTATTAGAACTCTCAGTTTATGTATTGTCGTATGTTACACGACAGATGTATAATTAAGTTTGTATTTGTATTTTGTACCATGTAAGTGGCGACCCAAGATGGGTGACGTATACCTAATTTTGGGGGCGTCACAACTTACCCTAAATAAATGTTGTAAAACAATCCCCATTGCATTCAAGATTAGTATAAAATTGTTGGACTAACCGAGGATAAGCAATAGTAGGAGGGAGCAGCATAGAAGAAATGTTGCAATCAATGAAGAGTTTTTCCAGAACAGAGTGTTTTAGATAAAATAGATCCAAAGATTTTTCATACACAAATTGCTTTGTAGCAATGGAGTTTTTAAAACGAGTTTCGAAACTAGGTCCTCTAAAGAAATTTTCTTGCATATCAAAGGAGGATGAAAATGGATTTACCAGATTTGAAGGAGACTCTGTCGGTGAAAAAATTTGTTCTTCATCTACTAGCTGCTTCAATTTTCCCTGGTGAGACAGTTCGACTTCTTTGGTTTTTAAGAAAGAAAAACTAGAGTCTGAGTCGTCGGATAAAATTGTGGTTTCAGACAACACATGCACAGAGGATTTCTTATGTACGCGCTTGAATTTCATCTTTGTTCCCGTAAGATTCTTCAACGAAGATCCTTCTTCGTTTGATTTCCCAGACGATCGATTGCTAGCCCTGGTTTTCATGGTGTAATAGATTTGTGAAAAGAACACAAAGGAGTTTTGGTAAATGAAGAAGATGTATCTGATTTAAGAAGAAATTTGAAGATATAGAAATCAAGTAAAACTCTGTCACCGAAAGACGTGTGTCTTTTCAATTCCAAAAATCATTTAATTTGTTGTTAAAGTATCTCAAGGTGTAAACCTTTACGTTTCCCAATGACATCCGGCGATATTAATAGAAACATGTATCTAGAACATAATTTGAGCAGATAAGGAATGGCAAACAGATATATATTTTATCAGATATCATACAGAAAATAAATGATACATATATGTATAAAATATAATCTGCATGTCGTAAATCACAATTATATCATGCACATTCCAAGTTCTCTTCTTAGCATACAAAATCTTTCCTCACTCAAGGGTTTAGTAAAAATATCAGCTAATTATTTTTCGGTAGGAATAAAAACCAATTTGACTAACCCTTTTGAAACATTATCCCTTAAAAAATGATGCCTTACCTCTATATGTTTTGTACGTGAATGCAAAACAGTATTCTTTGATATGTCAATAGCACTAGAATTATCACAATATATAGGCACATTATTACAGATTATGTCAAAATCACATAGAGTTTGTTTCATCCATAATATTTGAGAGCAACAACTCCCTGCAGCTAAATATTCACCCTCAGTGGTTGATAAAGCAACCGAAGTTTATTTTTTACTATGCCACAAAACAAGACTTTGTCCCAAAAATGTACAAGCACCACTTGTACTTTTTCTATCAATTTGAAACCCTGCATAGTCAGCATCTGAATAACCCATTAGTTCAAAATGATTACTTATTGGATAAAATAACCCTAAATTTATAGTACCCTTTGAAATATTTAAAATTCTCTTTTAAGCGCTTGTAAGTGGGATTTTTTGGGTTGTGCTTGAAATCGAGCACAAAGACATACACTATACATTATATCAGGTCTAGATGCAGTTAAATATAATAAGGAGCCAATCATACCTCGATATTTAGTTACCTCTACATCTATACCTTTATCATCTGATGTGAGCTTTATTGATGTACTCATTGGTGTAGCCTTTGGGTTGATTCCTTCAAAGCCGAATCTTTTGAGTAACTCTTTTGTGTACTTGGTTTGATGAATATAGATCCCTTCCCTTGTTTGCTTTATTTGAAGTCCCAAAAAGTACTTTAGTTCTCCCATTAAGCTCATATCAAATTCCTTATGCATACACTTTGAAAACCACTCACAAAGAAAATCATTAGTAGCACCAAATATTATATCATCTACATATATTTGAACAATGATTATTTCTTCTTTTTCATGTTTAATAAATAAGGTAGAATCTATTTTACCTCTAGTGAAACCACTTGAAATAAGATACTTACTCAACCTCTCGTACCAAGCCCTTGGAGCTTGTTTGAGACCATAAAGAGCTTTATTTAGCTTAAAAACATGATTTGGATATTTCTCATGTTCGAATCCAGGAGGTTGTTTGACATAGACTTCTTCATTGATGTATCCATTAAGGAACGCACTCTTTACATCCATTTGATAAAGCTTGAATTTCTTATAACAAGCAAATGCTAACAAGATTCAAATAGACTCTAGTCTTGCAACTGGAGCATAAGTATCTTCGTAGTCGATCCCTTCTTGTTGATTGTAACCTTGAGCCACTAGCCTTGCTTTGTTGCGAGTGATCGTTCCATGCTCATCAAGCTTATTTTTAAACACCCATTTTGTTCCAATAACAGAACTATCTTTAGGAGGAGACATTAATTCCCAAACTTGACATCGTTTAAATTGTTGAAGTTCCTCTTGCATTGCCATCAGCTAATTTTCATCAAGTATAGCTTCTTTAACATTCTTTGGCTCAACTTGTGATAGAAATGCAGAGAACGCACATTGATTTTGTAGGTTTCTTTGTGTAGTAACTCCTTTGTTTATATCTCCAATGATATTTTTCGGTGGATGATCCTTGAGATATTTTGTTGTCTTTGGCATTTGAACATCGTGTATTACCTCTTCTTGTTGAGAAAAATTTTCTTCAAGATCTTGTGTTGCTACTTATTCATTTTCATGTGAATCATTCAATCCAGTCTGTTGAGTTTGTCCATTTGGTCTGCTGAATGGTTCTCATCTGTTTGCTAAATTTGTGAAAATCTCCAAATTTCCTCCATCCTCTTCTCTTTCTTTTGGAAGATCATTGTTAGTCTCATTGAAAGTTATATGAATTGATTCTTCAACACATAACTTATAAACATTAAATACACGACATGCCTTGCTGTTATGTGAATAACCAATGAAAATACCTTCAAAGAAATTTGGAATCAAAATTTCCCAAGTTATCACTAGTATTTAATATATAACATTTAGACCCAAATACTTTGAAATAACTTATATTAGGAATTTTATTATTCAAAAGCTCATAAGGAGTTTTCAAAATAATAGGACGAATAAGAACTCTATTTAACACATAACATGAAGTAGTATTAATGACTTATTTAAAATTTCTTTGGAAGTTTGCTTTCTTGTAAAAGTGTTCTAGCTATTTCTTGAAGTGTTCTATTCTTTCTTTCCACTACTCTATTTTGTTGAGGAGTTCTAGGAGCTGAAAACTCATGGCTTATACCTTTTTGATCACAAAATGTAATAAAGTCTTTTTGAAATTCGGTACCATGATCACATCTAATTTTTATAAGTTTGAGACTATACTTATTCTCTAAATTTCTTATCAATTTCTCAAACTCTTTAAATGCTTCATCTTTGGTTCTTAAGAATAATACCCATGTATATCTAGAAAAATCATCAACTATGACAAATGCATAAAATTTACCATTAATACTAGCATGCCTTTCTAGGCCAAATAAATCAAGATGAAGTATTGTAAAGGAGTAGAGGTTGATACCGTATTCTTAGCACTGAATGATGTCCTTACTTGTTTTCCAAGTTGGCAAGGGACACATATTCCCTTCTTTTTATATTTTATCTTTGGCAAACCTTTGACAAGATTCTTTGAGGACAATTTCTTGATTAGATCCATGTGAACATGTCCCATCCTCTTGTGCCATAGATTAGCCTCATCTTTGCATGGATCTGAAGACATAATTCTTCATCCTGTTCCTCAAAGTCAATAGTATATATATTTCCTTCTCTTTGTGCAACTAGAGAAACATTGTTAGTACCATGAGAAATAATGCATTTTTCTTTATCAAAACTGACTTGGTGACCATTGTACATTAATTGACTTATACTAATAAGATTAAATTCAAGACCGTTAACAAGATGAACATTATCGATGTTAATCTTACCATTACCGATTTTACCTTTTCCAATAATCTCACAAGTTCTATTATCTCCGAACGTGATCGTTCCATTTTTCTTCTTGATTTTTAGTTCCACGAACTTTGATTTATCACCGGTCATGTGACGAGAGCATCCACTATCAAGAATCCATTTTTGAGATGGAACCTTCGCCTTGAAACATACCTGTCAAGAAAAATTGATTTATATTTTTGGTACCCATATCTTTTTGGGTCCTTTAGGGTTAATTACAAGTAAATCAACTTTTTTAACCCATACCTTTTTAATCTTATTTTTCTTAAAACAATTTATGTCCAAGTGACCTTTAATACCACAGTTTTTGCATGTTGTGAAAGGAGAACAATAATTCAATTTGAAACGAGACTTGGATGTAAGCATATTTACATTACCAGTTTTATGAGTAGGATTATAACCTATTCTTTGTCTATCAAAACTAGGTTTTTGCTTTCCTAACATGACAGTTAGATTTTCTTCTCCTTGAACGAATCTAGCAAGAGATATTTTTAATGAATCTACTTCCTTTTGAAGTTTATTAGTATGAATGGGTTTAGACTGGGATTCATTACCAAAAACATCAATACATACATCTCGCATTTTCAATTCATTTGTCAATTTTTCAAATTCATTGTTCAAGTAGGTCACTTTGTTAAAAAGAACTTTGTTATAATTCTCAAGAAAATCATTTTTAGCAATCAAAACTTTTTCTTCTTTACATATAGATTCCTTTTCAATATTTTTCTTTTCATCTATCAAAGATTCTACTTCACCCATTAATGTGTTAACTAAGTCTTTCAAATACGCATTCTTTTCTTTCAATTTCTCATTTTCTTGTTTCAAAGAAATAATTTCAAAAATAGATACCTCAACTTCAGACTCTTCTTCATCACTCCAAGTGACTAGTGCCTTGTTTCTCTTATTATCCTTGAAGCCTATTTTTCCTTTATTCTTTAGTTGAAAACAGTCCTTCTTGAAGTGCCCTGGACGTCCACATTCAAAATATGTCTCTTCAGTTTGTTTTCCTTTGCCTTTATTTGAGTTGAAGATATTCTTTCGTTTATTCTTTCTTTGTAGAAGTCCTTTGAGTCTCCGTGACATCATAGCTATCTCATCGTCAGAATCATCATCAAGCTCTTCTTCATTTCCTGCATTAAGAGCTAGAACCTTCATACGAGGAGTTTCTTCCTCATCGTCATACCTCTTTAACTGATGTTCATATTCCTCAAGTTCACCAAAAAGAGTTAGTGTATACATAGTAGATATAGTAGAGGAATCTTGAAGAGTAGTAATCTTAGATCTGAAACCTCTTGGGCATAGCAGGAGTAACTTCTGATTAATCTCACTTTGTGGAATAGATTTGTCTAGTATCTTTAAAGAGTTCAGAAGAACAAGGAACCTTGCTTGAGCCATCTTTATAGTTTCATCTTTCTCAAGTTTGAACATCTCATAATCATGCATAAGCATGCTTAGTTTAACTTCTCGAACTTTTGATGTTCCTTCATGACTCACCACTAGAGTATCCCAAATTTCTTTCATTTGTGTTGCATGAGGATACTTTGTCAATCTCTGACCGCACTACGCCGCTTAATAAAGTATTCATCGCCCCTCGAGTCATAGGAGACCATGAAGGTTTCAGTTGAATCCATCTCTAGCAAAGTCTTTGGAGTATCGTCATCTTTCCTTGGAATAACTGGTCCATTCTCCACAACCCACCATTCCCAAGGATCTCTTTTAAGATAGATCCTCATTCGAAATTTCCAGAAGTTGTAGTTTTCTGTTCCATGCAGCAGTGGAGGTCTAATGGTTGATTGACCTTCTTGATTGTTGTTTCTGAACTGTGCCATGTCAGAATCTTTCCCTATAAGTCACTTTTAAGACCAAGTAAGTAGAGCCAAGCTTTGATACCAAATTAAATTCAGATAAGGCACACTTAGAAGGGGGGTTGAATAAGTGTGGATACAAACTATGACCAATTTAAAAACTTTAAACAAAATTATTGAATGTAGTCAACTATATTGATGAATGCAACTTGCTAAATGAATATGGTCTACCGAAATGAATTTTTGTTTAAGAAAATATCTTGGTGTTTTTCTAAGTTAAATAAAATATTTAATGATAACAAAAATTCTCGAGATTAAATTTTGTTTATTTAGCAAATCAATTAACTTGAGTGAAATTAAGTTAAATCAAGTAATAAAAATAACACCAAAATTTTTACGTGGTTCGGCTATTACCCTCTATAATAATAGCCTACTCCACGTCCAATACCAACTAGTATTGGAGACTCACTTTTATTTCTTTAAAAGACTCTTGTTACAATACAGATTCTAGAAAATTGAATTACAATAATTGACTTGAGCACTCTTGCTCCTTGTGCACCAATGCACCCCTTAAGCACCTATGCTTCCTTGAACCTGTTTGTAATCAAACCTTAATCCACCTGGATTAAATTTCCTTAGACAACACTAAGTCTAAAAACAAATTAAGATTACAATAATAGAGGTCTAATGATCAAAACAAATAAGCAATTTAACAATGCAAGGCTCAACTAATGAATGCAATGATCAAGTAAAGAGTGAAAGATATCACCAATATTATGCCCACGAAAATTTCTGAAAATATCAATTTATCAGCAACTTGAAATTTGCACCAAGAATAGAATAGCTTCAAAGTATGTGAGTGCAATAATTGATTCAAGTGATGTAAGTGTTGTGTATTATCATTGTTCTTAGTTTCATTTTTATAGCCCAAATTGTTACCGTTACTTGATAAAAATCTGTTGCATGAAAACTTTTACGTTACTAACAAATCCCCTTAAGTAACGGACCAATTATATTTTCGTTGAAAATAGATAGAGAAGATCAATATATATCACAAAATATATATCACTAGGACACTCGAAATTAAAACAGTTAGAACCGTGTATATCTCTATTCCAAATATCCACTATTTCACAGACTCCTTTTTAAAACAAATCTCTTAGACTTTTTCAATACACGTAATCATGTGAACTGCCGCCACAAAACAAGTCATTATTGCATTTCTGAAACAAGAGATATTACGGCATAAATGCAAGATTGTAAAGATCTACAAGATATGAGAGTTCCGAGGTAGTAGTAATCATGACTCTAGATTAAAACAACTTTTAAGTTACCTACTACACATGCTTCAATAAAAATATTTAGGACTCTTTCAACACATGACAGTAAATCTTTTAATCCAAAAAATAGAATAATCTTCTTATACGCATGCATATAAATACTAACCAACTTAGCGATGTAACATAATTTAGGCATGCCAAAAATATTTAATTTAATGCACAAATGATATGTCCTAGAGCCTTGCATTGAAAAATCAAATATTTGCAATGACCTTACATATTTTTCTTAGGACTTAAAACGTCTTCATTCTTCTTGAATAATCCATCAAACAATTCTTGAAATAATTTCCTGAAATTCACAATAAACAATTTAGTACCAATGAGCAAGTCATCATCAAAACATTAGGCTAGAACGAGATATAATCAACAATTAATATTGTGAATTATAATAATGATGATAAATGTGAGACCCAAAATTTTATGAATAAAGATTTAAATTTCTCGAAATAATTTTTTTTTATATTATCGTGTAGATTTGATATAATGTTATAGTTGTGGGTAATATTTATAAATTTTGCAAAGTACGCAAGTTGTTATATAATATTCGATTGGTTGGGAAATATTCGTTTTAAAAGGGAATATTTGTACGACGGCACAATCATTGGTGGACCCCACAACGGAATTATCATCGGATTGAGAAAATGACAAAAATATTTTTATGAAAATAACTAATGAAGTTTTACCGTTAAAAGCTGTTAAACTACTACTCGGTAGTAAAAATACGATGAATCGTGGTTGCGTAGTAGAAGACTGCGGTATTGATTATCGATGCTCATGCGTGAGAAGTCACTCGTTTTGTTCAATTATTGCTACGATAATTCTTTGCATAGTATTTCACGTTATTTGATTCAATTATTGTCGATATTTTGTATATTAAATCAATAATTGAGATGATGAGTTATTAATATTATTATTTGCAATATTAACGATGTCTAGAAGTTACATCGAGGAGAGGTTTGTTACCTACACAATTGCTGGCATGATAGAGAGAAATCCTTATTGAAAAAGCCCCTGCTTTCGGGAATGACACAGTCGATTAATATTGTGAATTATAATAATGATGATCAATGTTATTAAATATATTGAGGTGTCTTTTTATAAAGTCATAAAAGTTTATATATATATATATATATATATATTATATATATAATTTTTTTTATTAGTATTATTAAGGTAATAAAATAGAAAAGCTTTTTATATAAAACAAAATACTTTTATAAAGTTATTTATTTTATTAGACAATAATTAGAATATATTATATTTTATTATATAGTAGTGTTTTGCATAGTAAAATCTTTTTATATAAAGCAGAATACTTTTATAAAGTTATTTGTTTTATTAGACAATAATTAGAATATATTTTATTTTATTATGCATAGTGTTTGTATAGTGCCTACATAGTATTTTTGCATAGTAAAATCTTTTTATATAAAATAGAATACTTTTATAAAGTTATTCGTTTTATTAGATTATAAGTAGAATATATTATATTTTATTTAAAAGATTTTATTTTATTAGAATATTTTATTTATACTGCATAGTAAATCAATATGGACCGTCCGTTCAAAAGTAAATCAATCTACACCGTTCATGAATTAGTTACTATTCAGTCCATTCCCCCATAAATAAAAGCTCATTCCTTCATTATTTCTTACGAATTCACTGAAACTCTAGAGAGAGAAACTATAAAGAGAAAGAATAAAAGTATTCTGCTACTTCACTACTCCCATATCCAGTTTCTTCTAAGGTAAGGGGTATTATTTCTTTTGTATTCATGAAGAGAACTTAATTCTGTTATTTCATTCTTTATTATTCTGTTGGAATAACCTGTATACGCGGGCTACCCTATACATGGTGAAATTCTTCAGTTATTCCATTCTTTATTATTATGTTGGAATAACTCGTATATCGAAATAATCGCATACACGGTGAAATTCTACATTATTCCATTCTTTATTATTATGTTGGAATATCTTGTATATGCAAGTACCGCATATATGGTGAAATTCTACATTATTCCATTTTTTATTATTACATTGGAACATCGCATGCATGCGCATACATGACATTGGTTCCATTATTTATTATTCATTGGAATATCATATTTGTGTATATTACGCCTTTGACTGGTCCATTAATTTTTATTCATTAGAATAATCACATGCGGCTCTATCGCATGCATGGTGATTTCATTGTTATTCCATTCTTTATTATTACGTTGGAATATCCTTTTCGGTCAATAATTTCGCTTTGACACGGTTAGATTATTTATTATTCTCGCATTGGAATAACTTTGTCTATGCATGGCCTATCGCAGCGCATGGTGAAATCTTATGTTATTCCATTCTTTATTATTCTGTTAGAATAACCTGTCTATGTGGATTACCACATGCATGGTGAATAACCATTCGTATTCATTTCTTATTAAATTGTGGAATTGATTTGTCTACGTGGATTACCGCATGGCGGGCGAAAATCCATTTGCAGTTTCATATATATATTCTATTATATTCAGTTGGTTAAAGCTTTGACTTCTATACTCCATGAAATCAATGGAATATCCTTGATATTTGCGCTTCATCCAGTATCTTTTTATAGAAATATTCTTCTGAGCATTCTTGAATTTTACTCCACAAAGAAGTATCATGTTGACAATTTAGACGTTATTAGTTCCTGGATAAATTAATTCTTGAACTTGTTTTATTGAATTCTTATATCATTGTCATCATCCTCATGTTTATTTTATGTTGAAAGTCATCTGTGACCTGTAGTGCATAGATGGACTTGGTATGATTATGACCAGGGATTAATCGGTATAATCATGACCGTAATGTTATAAATGATGTGGTAAAAGTCCTCATTGGGCGTAGTGCATTGATGGGACGAGTTTTTGGTATGATTATGACCAAGAATTATTGATAGATCATGACCATTGATGAATACACAAATATCCTTGGCTCGTAGTGCATGGATAATTTGTGGTTGTGATACTTAATGAATATCATTGGCCATAGTAGCTTGGTTGATGATGTGGTTTATTTATTAATTTGAGTCTCGGTGATAAAAGTGATGAAAAACTTTTTAAATCATAGAAGATAGTAGATTTTATTCTCTACATGACTCTTTTAATGGATTGCTTATTTCGCTGCAGTTAAACTTGATGTTTGTTATATTGTATCAGTTTAACACTGTTGAAGGCTAACGATAATTTTTTTTTTGTATTATTTTAGTCATAATATTTCTTACTGGGCTAGTTGAGCTCACCCTTTTACTTTCATTATTTTCTTCAGGAAATGAGAACGTAGCATGGACTAGTCAGGAAACGGAGTGACGGTCCAGATGATAGCATTAGTAGTCCTCACTATTCTATGAAATAGTGTGTTAATAAATGTATCGAGGACTTATTTTGAGTTTGAATACTGTCTAGAAGATAATATTTATATTAAAACTCACAGCTCATGTTGTATATTTAAGATTGTATTTTATTCTGTACCATGTATTTGGCGACTCAGAATAGGAGATGTATACCTATTTTGGGGGCGTCACAGTTGATATCAAAGCTTAGGGATATGATCCTTGGCTGACATGTGAGACAAGAACTAGGAGGGGAGAGACGGGGAATTTTTTCGCTAGTATAACCTACCTAAGTTTATTTGGTATTTAATTGGTCGGTCAGAGTATAGGGATAATATGTGATATGTCAATTAACCCTTATTTTGTGACAGTGTTTGAAAATGACATCTGAAAATGTTAAGATAAGCAATGGAGCAAAATAATATGACCGTATCGCAGTACGAGGTTAAATTTGCAGAGTTATCCCGGTTTGCATCCCATTTGGTCGATAATGAGGAGCGAATGACGCGAATGTTTCTAAGAGGTTTGAAACCTGATTTACGTCAATACCTCATTTCTCACAAACTTTGTTTATATTCAGATGTTGTGAATAGGGCTCAATTGTTGGAGCGCGATAATGAGTCAGCACAACCAAAAGGCAACGACCAACAACACGATAATAATCTTACCGGTGGCAACAACTATCGGAACAACGATAACCATCGTGGAGGAAATTATCATGACAAGAATGGTAACCACTTCGGTGGTAATCATGGCCAAGATAATAGAGGTGGAAAATTCAAGAAGAGAAGATTTAACGATGATGGGAAGACGTCGGCAACATCAATAAATTCCAGGGGAGGAGAACGACCGCCAGTTAGATGCTATAGATGGGGAGAGGAGGGACACATAAGTCCAAACTGTTCATAGCCTTCCAAGGTATGTTTTAGTTGTGGGAAAGATGGTCACATAGCTCGATTTTATCCTGTAGAGAAATCAAGTCCAGCTGGGACGGTGGCACCAAAGGCGGATACGGACAAAATAAAGTCGGTGGTTTTCGGAAGAGCGTTTTTTGTGACTTCTCAAAAAGCGAGTAACCCAAACGAAATTAGCACGGGTTAGTTAATTATAAATTCTTACGAAGTCTATACCTTATTAGATACCGGTTCTACCCATTCTTTTATCTCTCTTGCTTGCGCTCAATGTTTAAATTTGACTCCTGAGAAATTAGACTTTGACTTATCTGTTAAAACTCCGTTAGGAGAAACCTTCGTTACCTCCACTGTTTATAAATCTTATTTAATTCAAATCGACACTTTCACGTTACCTGTCGATCTTATCTCTTTGAAAATACTTGCCTTTGATGTGATTTTAGTAATTGATTGGTTAACTATTCATCATGCTTTTCGCAAGGTTGTTAGCTTTCATATTTCTAACCAACCTGTTATGCGAATTCAAGCAACCAAACCACTAAAGTTAATCATTACCATATCAAGCCAAAAGTAAAGAGCCCCGATCCTTTCGCTGGTGACTTCCTTGTGTGGAATGCACTGAAGCCAGACTTTTTGTAGGGGAAGCCGTGAATAACGGTGGCGAGTTGATAGATATCAATGTGACGTGTTATCCAAGTCTTGGATGAGGGTCACAGTTTTGAATGATATTTCCATTGTTAATAAATTTTCTGAAGTATTCTTGAAGACTTCTTAGCCTACCCTTAGAGCGTGAAATCAAATTTTGTATTGACCCCAGTACAAAACCCATTTCTAAAACCCTCAAGTATTTCTTCACCCAAAACGAATGTATAATGCGCCAAAGACATTGGCTCGAGTTGTTGAAGATTACGATCGTACCATTCAATATCATCGTGGAAAAGCGAACGTGGTAGCTGACGCGTTAAGTAGAAGATCGTATGCGTTTACGAGTGCGATGTTGTTAACACAAAAACCCATTTCGTATAACTTAAAAATGATGAAGATAGAGTTAAAGACTCTATGGACCCACGTGAAGATAACAAATATACGATTAAAATCGACTTTAATCGATAAAGTTAAAGTCGCTCAAGCTACATACTCAGAGCTGATGAATGTGAAGAAGAAGGTTCAAGAGGGCGTTATTCTAGAAGCAAGAATCGATGAAGAGAGGAAATCTCAACCCTCGATTTAATTGGTCCATTTGAAATCCTCGATTAAGTAGGAACTGTGGCTTATAGACTCGTTTTACCGCCAAGTATGTCGCGTGTTCATAACGTTTTTCACGTATTGATGTTTCGTAAATATGTGGATAACCCGAACAACATTATTGAATTAGAACTAGACGAGAAAGTAGAAGATTTAACGTATGAGGAGATACGTGTTACAATCTTGGATAAGAAGGATCGTATTCGACACTCAAAGGTTATACCTCAAGAGTTAGAATCTGAAATGAAATCAAGGTATCCTCACCTCTTCAGCATACCAGGTAAGTACGTAAATTTTGAGGGCGAAATTTCATAAAGAGGGGAGATTGTGAGACCCCAAATTTTATGAATAAAGATTTAAATTTCTCGAATTTTTTTTTTAATATTATCATGTGGATTTGATATAATGTTATAGTTGTGGGTAATATTTATAAATTTTGCAAAGTACGCAAGTTGTTATATAATATTCGATTGGTGGGGAATATTCGTTTTAGCGAGGAATATTAAATGCGACGACACAATCATTAGTGGACCCTACAACGGAATTATTGTCGGATTAAGAAAAGCGAAAAAATATTTTTATGAAAATAATGGCGGAAGTTTTACCGTTAAAAGCTGTTGAACTACTCGGTGAGTAAAAATACAAGATGTCTGGCGTCGTTGCATAGTAGTACGGTATTGATTATTGATGCTTGCGTGAGAAGTCACTCAGTTTTGTTCAATTATTGCTACAGTAATTGCTGCATAGTATCTCACGTTATTTGATTCAATTATTGTCGATATTTTGTATATTAAATCAATAATTGAGATGACAGAGTTATTAATATTATTATTTGCAATATTAACGATGTCTAGAAGTTCTGTCAAGGAGAGGTTTGGTCACCTAATTGCGCGCCAATAGAGAGAAATCCTTATTGGAAAGCCCCCTCTTTCACGGAAACGACACGAGTCGATTAATATTGTGAATTATAATAATGATGATAAATGTTGTTAAATATATTGAGGTGTCTTTTTATGAAGTCACGGAAGTTTATATATATATATATATTATATATATAAATTTAGTTTTATTAATATTATTAATGTAATAAAAGCAGAAAAGCTTTTTATATAAAACAAAATACTTTTATAAAGTTATTTATTTTATTAGACAATAATTAGAATATATTATATATTACTATCATAGTGTTTTTCATAGTAAAATCTTTTTATATAAAAGCAGAATACTTTTATAAAGTTATTTGTTTTATTAGAAAATAATTAGAATATATTATATTTTATTATGCATAGTGTTTGCATAGTGGTCTCTGCGTAGTATTTTTGTATAGTAAATTTTTTTATATAAAGCAGAATACTTTAATAAAGTTATTTGTTTTATTAGACAATAATTAGAATATATTATATTTTATTATGCATAGTGTTTGCATAGTGGCTACATAGTGTTTTGCATAGTAAATTCTTTTTTATATAAAATAGAATACTTTTATAAAGTTATTCGTTTTATTAGATTATAAGTAGAATATATTATATTTTATTTAAAAGATTTTATTTTATTAGAATATTTTATTTATCTTTATAGTAAATCAATATGGACCGTCTGATTCAAAAGTATATATATCGATACGGACCGTTTATGAATTAGTTCTTATTAGGTCCATTCCCCATAAATAAAAGCTCATTCCTTCATTATTTCTTACGAATTCTTTGAAACTCTAGAGAGAGAAACTATAAAGAGAAAGAATAAAAGTATTCTCGCTACTTCCTTTACTCCCATATCCAGGTTTCTTCTAAGGTAAGGGGTATTATTTCTTTTTCGTATTCATGAAGAGAACTTAATTTCATTATTTCATTCTTTATTATTCTATTGGAATAACTTTTGTATATCTGTGAAGCTACCCTATACATGGTGAAATTCTTTGATTATTCCATTCTTTATTATTATGTTGGAATAACCTATATACCAATCACCGCATACGTGGTGAAATTCTTACGTTATTCCATTCTTTATTATTACATTTGGAACATCACATGCAATCATGCGTTTATGCTTATGACTGGTTCCGATTATTTATTTATTATTTGGAATATCACTCGTTGCGAAGCGTACATACGCTTTGACCTTGTCCATTAATTTTTATTACATTAGAATAATCATCATGCATGTCTGATCTATCGCATGCATGGTGATTTCATTGTTATTCCATTCTTTATTATTACATTGGAATATCCGTGCTTGCAAATTTCTCCCGACTGGTTCCGTTATTTATTATTACATTGGAATAATAACATGCATGCATGCGGTCTATCGCGTGCATGGTGAAATCTTATGTTATTCCATTCTTTATTATTCTGTTGGAATAACCTGTCTATGTGGATTACCACATACATGGTGAATAACCATTCGTATTCATTTCTTATTAAATTGTGAAAATGATCTGTCTACGTGGATTACCGCATGGCGGGCGAAAATTCATTTGTAGTTTCATATATATATTATGTTATATTCAGTTGGTTAAAGCTTTGAATTCTATACTCCATGAAATTAGTGGAATATCCTTGATATTTGCGCTTCATCCAGTATCTTTTCATGAAAATATTCTTCTGAGCATTCTTGAATTTTACTCCACAAAGAAGTATCATGTTGACAATTTAGACGTTATTAGTTCCTAGATAAATTAATTCTTGAAATTGTTTTATTGAATTCTTATATCATTGTCATCATCCTCATGTTTATTTTATGTTGAAAGTCATCTGTGGCCTGTAGTGCATAGATGGACTTGGTATGATTATGACCAGGGATTAATCGGTATAATCATGACTGTAATGTTACAAATGATGTGGTAAAAGTCTTCATTGGCCCGTAGTGCATTGATGGACAGTTTTTGATATGATTATGACCAGGGATTATTTGGTATAGTCATGACCATTGATGAATACAAAAATATCCTTGGCCCGTAGTGCATGGATAATTTGTGGTTGTGATACTAATGAATATCCTTGGCCGTAGTGCAGTGATGATATGGTTTATTTATTAAGCTGAGTCTCAGCAATAAAAGTGATGAAAAACCTTTTAAATCATAAAAGATGATAGATTTTATTCTCTACTTGACTCTTTTAATGGATTGCTTATTCTCCTGCAGTTAAACTTGATGTTTGTTATATTGTATCAGTTTAAAACTATTGAAGGCTAACGATAATTTTTTTTTCTGTATTATCATAGTCATAATATTTCTTACTGGACTAGTTGAGCTCACCTTTTTACTTTCATTGTTCTCTTGAGGAAAATGAGAAGCGTAGCGAGGGGACTAAAGTCGGGGAGCGGAGTGACGGTCGGATGATAGCATTAGTAGTCCTCACTATTACATGAAATAGTGTGTTAATAAATGTATTGAGGACTTATTTTGAGTTTGAATCATTGCCTAGAAGACAATATTTGTATTAAAACTCACATTTCATGTTGTATATTTAAGATTGTATTTGTATTACATCTTTATGTATTTGGCGACTTCGAGAATAGGTGATGTATACCTATTTTGGGGGTGTCACAATAAATGTTGTTAAAAATATTGAGGAGATTTTTACGAAGTGTTTGATGTAAATCTTGCTTATTATTTGGACCCATATTTACCCACTTTTCAAAATAATCGTTAGAAAGTTATTAGTATATATATATATAATATGAATCGTGGGGGATGTCAAGGGGGTTATCGGGAAGAGTTCATGGGGTGTATTATTATTATTATTATTATTATTATTATTATTATTATTATTATTATTATTATTATTATTATTGTTATTATATATAAAGGTGGTTGTTGGTATTTGAAAATTTCTTACATGCTGTCTTATCTTGGTTTTGCTTTCCTGGAGGTTACTTTTACCCATTTTAATGATAAAATGCTTATGAGATGTTATATATGGTCATCCTTTCTGAAAATGTTAAAAATGGAGTTGCCTGAGGTGGGGGGAATGTGTTGTCACGAGTGTGTGGACAATTTTCAAACAAACATATGTTTTATAAATATATTTATATATATTTTTTTTATTTTGTTGGTTTGTTAGAGAAATTCAATCATAGAATATCGTAGAAAATCCGTAGTTTGTGTATGTTGAATCCGTGAATTTTCTTAAAACAATACCCTTCTATTCTCCTATAAATAGAAGCTCATTCCTTCATTATTTCTTACAATTTAATTTGAAACTCTAGAAAGAGAAAATTATATAGAGAAAGAAGAAGAGAAATGCTACCTCTCTTTCCTATATCCGATTTCTTCTAAAGTAAGGGTATTATTTCTTTTCGTATTCATGAAGAGAACTTACATTATTCCATTTTTTTATTACATTGGAATAACTTTGTATACGTGATTCACCCTATACTTGGTGAAATTCTTACGTTATTCCATTCTTTATCATTATGTTGTAATAACTGCATACATCAAGAAGTACCTCATACATGGTGAAATTCTTACATTATTCCATTCTTTATTATTACTGTTGGAACATCACATACATGCATTTACGCATGACTGGTTCCATTATTTATTATTCTGTTAGAATATCCCACATGCATGCGTTTAAGCATGACACTGGTTTCGTTATTTATTATTCATTGGAATAACTTTGTTTGTGCGATCTATCGCGTACCGGTGATTTCTTTTGTTATTCCATTCTTTATTATACTCGGTTGGTTAAAGTTTTGACTTCTATACTCCATGAAATTAGTGGAATATCCTTGATATTTGCGCTTCATCCAAAGATCTTTTCATGGAAATATTTTTACGAGCATTCTTGAATTTTACTCTACAAAGAAGTATCGTGTTGACAATTTGGACGTTATTAGTTCCTAGATAAATTAATTCTTGAACTTGTTTTATTGAATTCTTATATCATTGTCATCATCCTCATGTTTATTTTATGTTGAAAGTCATACGTGGCTGTAAGTGCATAGATGGACTTGGTATGATTATGACCAGGGATTAATCGGTATAATCATGACTGTAATGTTACAAATGATGTGGTAAAAGTCTTCATTGGCCCGTAGTGCATTGATGGACAGTTTTTGATATGATTATGACCAGGGATTATTTGGTATAGTCATGACCATTGATGAATACACAAATATCCTTGGCCCGTAGTGCATGGATAATTTGTGGTTGTGATACTAATGAATATCCTTGGCCGTAGTGCAGTGATGATGTGGTTTATTTATTAAGCTGAGTCTCAGCAATAGAAGTGATGAAAAACCTTTTAAATCATAGAAGATGATAGATTTTATTCTCTACTTGACTCTTTTAATGGATTGCTTATTCCGCTGCAGTTAAACTTGATGTTTGTTATATTGTATTAGTTTAACACTATTGAAGGCTAACGATAATTTTTTTTCTGTATTATCTTAGTCATAATATTTCTTATTGGACTAGTTGAGCTCACCTTTTTACTTTCATTGTTCTCTTCAGAAAATGAGAACGTAGCAGGGACTAGCCGGGGAACGGAGTGACGGTCCAGATGATAGCATTAGTAGTCCTCGCTATTCTATGAAATAGTGTGTTAATAAATGTATTGAGGACTTATTTTGAGTTTGAATACTGTCTAGAAGACAATATTTGTATTAAAACTCACAGCTCATGTTGTGCATTTAAGATTGTATTTGTATTCTGTACTATATATTTGGCGACTCAGAATAGGTGATGTATACCTATTTTGGGGGCGTCACAATAAATGTTGTTAAAAATATTGAGGAGATTTTTAAGAAGTGTTTGATGTAAATCTTGCTTATTATTAAAGTTATTAGTATATATATATATATATATAATATATGAATCGTGGGGGATGTCACACGGGGGTTATGGGAAGAGTTCATGGGGTGTATTATTATTGTTATTATTATTATTATTATTATTATTATTATTATTGTTATTATATATAAAGGTAGTTGTTGGTATTTGAAAATTTCTTACATGCTGTCTTATCTTGGTTTTGCTTTCCTGGAGGTTACTTTTACCCATTTTAATGATAAAATGCTTATGAGATGTTATATATGGTCATCCTTTCTGAACATGTTGAAAATGGAGTTGCCTGAGGTGGGGGGAATGTGTTGTCACGAGTGTGTGGACAATTTTCAAACAAACATGTGTTTTATAAATATATTTATATATATATATATATTTTATTTTGTTGGTTTGTTAGAGAAATTCAATCGCCGAATATGCGTAGAAAATCCGTGACTGTGTATGTTGAATCCGTGAATTTTCTTAAAACAATACCCTTCTATTCTCCTATAAATAGAAGCTCATTCCTTCATTATTTCTTACGAATTCACTGAAACTCTAGAGAGAGAAAATTATAGAGAGAAAGAAGAAGAGAAATCTGCTACCTCTCTTTTCCTATATCCAGTTTCTTCTAAAGTAAGGGGTATTATTTCTTTCGTATTCATGAAGAGAACTTCTGTTATTCCATTTTTTATTACATTGAATAACTTTTGTATCTGTGATCTACCCTATACTTGGTGAAATTCTTACATTATTCCATTCTTTATCATTATGTTGGAATAACACCGCTCATCTAATACTGCATATACATGGTGAAATTCTTACGTTATTCCATTCTTTATTATTACATTGGAATATCACATGCCGTGGCGTTCGCATGACTGGTTCCGTTATTTATTATTTTGTTGGAACATCCCGCCGGCATTTAATTTTGCACGACTGGTTCCATTATTTATTATTACGTTGGAATATCACGTCTCATGCAATGCGTTTACGCGTGACCGTAAGATTATTTATTATTACATTGGAATAACTTTGTTTGTCTTGGTCTATCGCATGCCCGGTGATTTCTTTTGTTATTCCATTCTTTATTATACTCAGTTGGTTAAAGTTTTGACTTCTATACTCCATGAAATTGTGGAATATCCTTGATATTTGTGCTTCATCCAGTATCTTTTCATGGAAATATTTTTCTGAGCATTCTTGAATTTTACTCTACAAAGAAGTATCATGTTGACAATTTGGACGTTATTAGTTCCTGGATAAATTAATTCTTGAACTTGTTTTATTGAATTCTTATATCATTGTCATCATCCTCATGTTTATATTATGTTGAAAGTCATATGTGGTCTGTTGTGCATAGATGGACTTGGTATGATTATGATCAGGGATTAATCGGTATAATCATGATCGTAATGTTACAAATGATGTGGTAAAAGTGCTCATTGGCCCGTAGTGCATTGATGGACAGTTGTTGGCATGATCATGACCATTGATGAATACACGAATATCCTTGGCCATAGTGCATGGATAATTTGTGGTTGTGATACTAATGAATATCCTTGGCCTTAGTGCAGGGATGATGTGGTTTATTTATTAAGCTGAGTCTCAGCGATAAAAGTGATGAAAAACCTTTTTAAATCATAAAAGATAGTAGATTTTATTCTCTACTTGACTCTTTTAATGGATTACTTATTCCGCTGCAGTTAAACTTGATGTTTGTTATATTGTATCAGTTTAACACTGTTGAAGGCTAACGATAATTTATTCTGCATTATCTTAGTCATAATATTTCTTACTAGGCTAGTTGAGCTCACCCTTTTGCTTTCATTGTTCTCTTGAGAAAATGAGAACGTAAGAGTAGACTAGTCGGGAAGCGGGAGTGATTGGATGCAGATGTTAGCTTTAGTAGTCCTCACTATTCTATGAAATAGTGTGATAATAAATGTATTGAGGACTTATTTTGAGTTTGAATAATATATTGAAGACAATATTTGTATTAAAATTCACAGCTCTTGTTGTATATTTAAGATTGTATTTGTATTCTGTAACATTTTTTTGGCGACTTAGAATAGGCGATGTATACCTATTTTGGGGGTCGCGGATTGTTATCAAAGCCATAAAAAGAGCCCCGAGCCTTTATCCGGTGACTTCAAGTCTTGGGATGCACCGGCCGAGACTTTTCAGTGGGGGCCGTAGTGAAAGAGTGGCAAGTTCATAGGTATCATTGTGAGGTGCTTATCCAAGTCTTGGATGCGGGTTACATGATTTGTATCAAAGCTTAGAGATATGATCCACAGCTAAGATGTGAGACAAGAACTAGGAGGGGAGAGCGGGAATTCCTTCACTAGTATGACCTACCTAAGTTTATTTGGTATTTAATTGGTCACGTGAGTATAGGGATAATATGTGATATGTTAATTAACCCTTATTTTGTGGCGATTTGAAAATGGCATCCGAGAATGTTGAGAACATCAATGGAACACAGGACACCGTTGAGTCTCTACAGATCAATAATCAGGATAATGTGCACCAGGAAGGCGACAATCCTCAGGCAAACAATAACACTGACCAGATGATGAACGATGGAATGTTCAGAGGCTTTATGCAATTCATGCAACATCGAGCAAGAGGCGGCTCTGTACAAAAAAGCGGTGGAAACACTAAGCAACTCTCGAGCAGTCTGTCATCGCGATTCGAGCTTCTGGGACCACCGGAGTTTTTTGGAGAGCCAAAACCACTTAAGGCGGAGAAGTGGATAAAGCAGATCTGCAAGATATTTGATATCTTGGGATGCTTCGAGAAGCAAAAGGTTCCCTTTGCCACCTTTATGTTGCATGCAGAGACAGATTACTGGTGGGAATCGGTTAAACGTACTCAACCTGTCGCACTGAAGATGACTTGGGAGAAGTTCCAAGAATTGTTCAACGACAAGTACTTTTCTGAAAGTATTCGTCACATGAAAGAGGTAGAGTTCATCGTTGGAGCAAAACAACATGGACTGTGTGTCGAAACGAAGCCAAGTTTGTTGAGTTGTCCCGGTTTGCGTCCCATTTGGTTGATAATGAGGAGAGAATGATGTGAATATTTCTAAGAGGTTTGAAACCCGAGATACGTCAATATCTTGTCTCTCATAAACTGCTTTGTATGAGGATGTTGTTAATAGGGGCTCGATTATTGGAGTAGCGATAATGAAGTCAACCCAACCAAAAAGAGAGAAGTTTGCAAAATGATAATACCGGTGAGAGAAGTCATCGAGCGATGACAACAAGCGTGGAGGAATCAACAAGCGAAATGGTAACCACCGGTGGTAATCATGGTAAAACAACAATAAGAATGGACATTTCAAGAAGAGGAGATTCAACAATGATGGAAAGACGTCGACCAAAGACCCGTTGTTAAGGAAGGAGAGCGACCACCTATCATATGCTTCAAATGCGGAGGGGAGGGACACATCAGTCCAAACTGCGCGATGCCGCCCAAAACATGTTATAATTGTGGAAGAGAAGGTCACCTAGCCTGATTTTGTCGTTCGCCAAAGACAAGTTCAGCTAGGATGGAGGCACCAAAGGCCGTCCCAGAAAAGTCAAAGCCGGTAGTGCAATGGTGAGATTTTGTTGTAAACTCCTAGAAAACAAGGAACCCGAACGAGGTCATCACGGGTAAGCTTATCATAAACTCTAACGAAGTTTATACCTTATTTGATACTGGTTCTACCCATTCTTTTATTTCTCCTACTTGCGCTCAACGTTTAAATTTGACTTCGGAGAAATTAGACTTTAACTTATCTGTTGAAACTTCATTGGGAGAAACCTTCATTACATCCACTGTTTATAAGTCTTGTTTGGTTCAAATCGGTACCCTCACATTACCTGTCAATCTTATTTCATTGAAAATACTTGCATTTGATATAATTCTAGGGATTGATTGGTTAACTACTCATCATGCAAAAATTGATTGTTTTCGTAAGGTTGTTAGCTTTCATATTCCTAACCAACCTATTAGGCGAATTCAAGCAACCAAACCATTAAAATCAATAACTGTCATCTCAATCCATAAAGCTATTCATTTATTGAAAAATGGATGTCAAGCTTTCTTTACTCATGTCACGGATCTAAACAAAAATACGTCAGTTTTGAATGATATTTCTATTGTTAATAAATTTCCTGACGTATTCCCTGAAGAACTTCTTGGCCTACCCCCAGAGCGTGAAATTAAATTTTGTATTGACCTTGAACCCGGTACAAAACCCATTTCCAAAGCCCCATATCAAATGGCTCTATTGAACTTGGGGAGTTAAAGACCCAATCATGGAGTTGTTAGACATTGGCTTTTATTCGTCTAGTACTTCTCCTTGGGGTGCTCATGTTTATTTGTGAAAAAGAAAGACGGGAGTATGCGACTTTGTATTGATTATCGGGAGTTGAATCATGTCACCATAAAAAATAAGTACCCATTGCCACGTATTGATGACATGTTTAATCAGTTACAAGGAGCCAAATTCTTTTCAAAGATTGATCTTCATTCTGGGTATCACCAATTGAAGATTAGAACTGATGACATTCCAAAGACGGCTTTCAGAACTTGGTACGGGCATTATGAATTCCTAGTAATGTCTTTTGGATTGACTAATGCTCCTGCTGTCTTCATGGATATGATGAACTGAGTATTTAAAGAATATTTGGATCACTTTGTGGTAGTCTTTATTGATGACATCCTTATTTATTCCAAAAGCCGTGAAGATCATGAGCAACACTTGAGGCTGATACTCCAAAAACTTCGTGAATATAAGCTTTCTGCCAAGATGAAGAAATGCGAGTTCTGGCTAGAGGAAGTAGCATTCCTTGGGCACGTGGTATCAAGTCATGGAATATCTGTTGTCCCAGCAAAGATTGAAGCTATTCAAAGTCGAAGCAACCTAAATCGATGATCAAGTCACGTAGTTTTTCGAACATTTGGTTATTATCGGAGATTCGTAAAAGGGTTTTCTCGAATCGCTACTACCTTAACTCAGCTGACTCGGAAAAATATAAAATTCGGTTGGAACGAGGAATGTGAGAAGAGTTTTCAAGAACTCAAGAGAAAACTCATTTCAGCACCTGTTCTGACAATACCATCTGGCTCGGAGGGATTTGTCATTTATAGTGATGCTTCGGGCAAAGGGTTAAAATGTGTTCTCATGCAACATGGGAAAGTCATAGCCTATGCCTCTCGACAACTCAAAGAATATGAGAGGAATTATCCTACTCATGATCTAGAGTTGGCAGCTGTTCTCTTCGCACTTAAAATTTAAAGGCTTTACTTGTATGGGGGAGAAAGTGGAGATCTTTACGGATCATAAAAGCCTCAAATATTTCTTCACTCAAAAGGAACTCAACATGCGACAGCGATGTTGGCTTGAACTGTTGAAAGATTATGATTATACCATCCAATACCACCCTCAAAAAGCAAACGTGGTAGCTGACGCATTGAGTAGAAGATCATATGCGAGTACGAGTGCAATATTGTCAACGCAAAGGCCCATTTTGTATGACTTGCAAAGGATGGAGATAGAGATAAAGACTCCAGGGACCCACGTGATGATGACGAATATACGAGTAGAACCGAATTTAATCGATAAAGTTAAAGTTGTTCAAGCTACAAACTTGGAGCTGATGCATATGAGGAAGAAAGTACAAGAAGGTGCTATGCCGGAAGCAAGAATCGACGAAGAAGGAATATTCGAGTCAACTCTAGACTTTGTGTTCTTAACGACCCTGATTTAAAGTATAAAATCATGATGGAGGCGCACAACACACCGTTTGCAATCCATCCCGGGAGTACCAAAATGTATCGTGATCTTCGTCATACATTTTGGTGGAGCAATATGAAGAGAGAGATAACGATGTTTATCTCAAGGTGTCTAACTTGTCAATGAGTCAAGGCGGAGCATCAAGTACTAAAAGGTCCATTGCAACCACTTGAAATTCCAGAATGGAAGTGGGAGCACATTACCATGGATTTCGTTACTGGTCTTCCCAAGGTTTCTCAAGGCATAGATGCAATTTGGGTCATTGTTAATAAATTGACCAAGTCTGCTCATTTCTTACCAATACAAGAAACTTATACACTTGAACGTCTTGATCGTATGTACATAAACGAGATTGTAAGACTGCATGGTATGCCAGTATCCATAGTTTCTGATCGAGACCCAAGATCCAGTTCACAATTTTGGGTTAGTTTACAAAAAGCTATGGGCACAGATTTACGATTTAGTTCGGCATATCATCCTCAGACGGACGGACAATCAGAGAGGACTATTCAAGCTATTGAAGATTTATTAAGACTCTGTGTCTTTGACTTCAAGGGAAGTTGAGACAAGTTCTTACCATTGGTGGAGTTTTCTTACAACAACAATTATCAAACAAGTATTGGCATGGCACCATTCGAGGCGTTGTATGGAAGAAAGTGTCGTTCTCCAGTATGCTGGGATGAGGTGGGTGAAGCAATGTTGTTGGGGATGGGAGTTGAGTACGTATAACTACGTAAAAGATTCAAACGATCCGACAACGTATAAAAACCTCACAAGACCGACATGAAAAGAGTTATCTTGATCGTCATCGAAAGGACGTGGAATTCGATATTGGAGATCATGTGTTGTTAAGTGTTGCTCCATGGAAGGTGTGGACGCCCCAAAATTAGGTATCGTCACCCATCTTGGGTCTCCACTTACATGGTACATAAATTCAAATACAACTTACTAATATAAGCATAAGTACAATACGACATAAAGCGTGAGTTTGAATACAAATTTTGTCTACTAGATATTATACAAACTCAAAAGGAGTCCTCATTATGACTATTATCACACTATTTCACACAGAATAGTGAGGACTACTAATGCTATCCTCCGGACCATTACTTCGTTCCCCGACTCGTCCCACTATGTTCTCATTTCACAAGAGAAAACGGTGAAAGAAAAAAGGTGAGCTCAACTAGCCCGAAGAAGAAATATTATGACTAAGATAATGCAGAATAAATTATCATTAGCCTTCAACAAATGTTAAAGCGATAAAATACAATAGACAACCGGTTTAAGCTGCGGTGAATAAGCAACCCATTAAAAGAGTCAGTAGAGAATAAAGTCTACTATCTTTTAGGTTTTAAAAGGTTTTCATCAATTTTTATATTTGAGACTCGACTTTAATAAATAAACCACCACATCTAATTATCCACGTACCGCGGTCAAGGATTTTCATCAAATTATCAATGGTCATGACTATACCGAATCACCCCCGGTCATAATCATACCAAAACTATCCATCACCGCATTACAAAAGCCATCGAGGACTTTTGTCACATCATTTATATCAAGTCATGATTATACCGAATGATCCTCGGTCATAATCATACTAAGTTCATCTATGCACGTAAGCCAAAGATAACATAATATAACATGAGGATGATGACAATGACATAATAATTCAATAAAACAAGTTCAAGAATTATTTAATCCATGAATTATTAACGTCCAAATTATCAACATGATCATTGTTTTGTAGAGTAAAATTCAAGAATGATCGGAAGAATATTTCCATGAAAGATCTTTGGATGAAACGCAAATATCAAGGATATTCTACTAATTTCATGGAGTATAGAAGTCAAAGTTTTAACCATTTGGGTATAATAAAGAATGGAATAACAAAAGAAATCACCATGCATGCGGTACTTTGATTGATAGGCAAAGTTATTCCAATGTAATAATAATAACGGAACCGTGTCGGTGAAATTCACAATCGAGCGGGATGTTCCAATGAGAATAATAAAGATGGAACCGGATCCGTGTAAAACACACGAGATAGGATATTCCAACAGAATGATAAAGGCGGAACCAGTCGGTGTAAAACACATGCGAGCAGGATGTTCCAACAGAATAATAAAAAGCGGAACCGTGTCAGGTGTAAAACACATGCATGGGATGTTCCAATGAATAATAGAAGAATGTCACCAAGTATAGGGTAAAGCACAGTATACAAAGTTATTCCAATGAGAATAATAAGCAATGGAATAACATAAGGATTTCACCAAGTATAGGGTATGCCGCGTATACAGGTTATGTATAGGGTATGCCACTTTTACAGGTTATTCCAACAGAATAATAATGAATGGAATAACAGAAGTTCTCTTCAAGAAGAAAGAATAACACCCTTACCGTAAAAAAAGAATGAATATAGAAGTAGTGAAGTAGCAGAATACTCTTCTTCTTTCTATAATTTTCTCTATAGCTTCTCTCTATAATTTTCTCTCTAGAGTTTCAATGAATTCGTAAGAAAATAATGAAGGAATGAGCTTTATTTATAGGAAAATGGAATGCATAAGTAACTAATCCATGAGCGGTCGAGATTGATTTACTTTAATCGGCGGTCCATATTTAAAGAAAAATCTTTTAAATAAAATATAATATATTCTATTTATATAAAAACATTTTACTATGCAAAACACTATGCAATACTATGCAAAACACTATGCAAAACACTACGCAACACTATCGCATAATAAAATATAATATATTCTATTTATAGAATAACTTTAATAAAGTATTCATTTTATATAAAAGATGTTTACATTTTATTACGTTAATAATACTGAATAAAACAAAACGTCATTATCATTATAATAATTCATATTATTAATCGACAATAATGGAATCAAACCGAGTGACTTCTCACATAAGCATCGATAATCAATACTGGGTGTGCTTACTTATGCAACCACACACGTATTCATCGTACTTTTTTTACTACGAGAGTAGTTCAACAAGATTAACAGCGGTAAAACTTCCGTCATTATTTCAATAAAATATTTTTGTCGTTTTTCAATCCGACAATAATTACATGTTGTAGGGTCCACCAATGATTGAGTAGTTATACGAATATTCCTCGCTAAACCGAATATATTCCCGACCAATCGAATATAATATAACCACTTGCATACTTTGCAAAATTTATAAATACTACCCACAACTATAATATTATCTTAAATTCACACCATAATATTAAAAAATTATTTCAACAAAATTTAAATCTTTATTGATAAAATCTGGGTCTCACAATCTCCCTCCTTATGGAATTTCGCCTCGAAATTAGGGTGCGACTGTAGTATGATAAAGAGGTGAGGTACCTTGAATACCTTTATCGTTAAAAATATTAAATTCATCTTCGCAATCCGCCAAAGATATTCATTAACAATTCATCTTTGCACTACGTGCCAAAGATATACAATCAGTAAAACCAATAATGCCGAGACTCGACTTAATAGTATCACAACCATGAATTATCCATGCACTATCGGCTAAGGATATTCGTGTTTTCAATTACTTACTATGATTATACCGAATAATCCGTGGTCATAATCATACCAAGTCTATCAATGCACTACTGGCCAAAGATGACTTTTACCACATCAATGAATTAATATTTCATTCTTTGAGACTCATTTCAATAATTAATCCATATCATCGAATCATCCCCGCACTCTGTGCCGAGGATATTCATTAGTATCACGACCACAAATTATCCATGCACTACTACCAAAGATAATCGTGTATTTATTAGTATCACGACCACAAATTATCCATGCACTGATTTAAAGATAATTGTGTTTTCAATTACTGAGTTATGATTATACCGAATGATCCTCGGTCATAATCATACCAAGTCCATCTATGCACGTAAGCCACGTAGATGACTTTGAACACATCCATGAATTAATATTTCATTCACGAGACTCAAATTTCATTAATTAATCCACATCGTCGAATCATCCCCGCACTTGTGCTAAGGATATTCATTAGTATCACGACCACAAATTATCCATGCACTACTACCAAAGATAATCGTGTATTCATTAGTATCACGACCACAAATTATCCATGCACTACTATTTAAAGATAATTGTGTTTTCAATTTCTGATTATGATTATCTTAGAAACAATCCCTAGTCATAATCATACCAAGTCCATCTATGCTCTGAGGCCACGAGATGACTTTTTAAAAAAAAATATAAACATGAGGATAATGATATAAAGAATCAATCAAATAAGATAAAGGATAAATATTAAACATTTATAATATAATTTATCCAGATTCAAGAATATCCCCATGTTATCAATCACTTAATAATCTCATAATCTAATATCATTAATATTATACCAATATTTTAATCACTTCTTAAATTTATAAACAATTTATCTCAATTGTTTACGCTTTTACCATATAATGCATTTAATCATTCAAAAATGCCATACTCATAAGATATCATTACCAATTATCAAATCCTCAAAAAAATATGCATATACTCTATATAGGATTCTCTAACCATAAAATCCTATTTTCAACTTTGTTACTTCACATAACATATTTAACTCATATGTTCGTAACTAAACTATTTTCATAAAAATAACAAATCAGTCCCAAAAATATTTCTTTTCTGGGATTTAGCATAATATAGTCCCATGATGAAAATATATTTTTCTCGGAATTTTTAAAATTCATTTACTATTTTTCAAAAATTAATTTCTAATTAATTCCTTAAGAAATTAGCTACCTCAAGTTTAACTCCAAAAATTCCCAAATCTTGGCAGGACCTCACACATGTTAACGTGAGCTTCTAGTTTAAATTTCATGGTCATCGGAGTTATAGAACTCCGGTTATAGCGTTTTTCGTCGGAAAAACCTAAATATTGAAATAGTCATAACTTGCTCATTTTAAGTCAGAATGAGCTCATTTTTGGACAGGAGGTACTTTATACCATATACTTTCATGTCTCAAAAGGCCAGAATTTTTCTCATAATTTAAGTGGCTGAAACAGTCCCTTAAAGTTTCTGGGCAGTAGCATTTTCAAAATTTACAGCTTTGGCCTCATTTGCTAAAATCAGTCCACACAAAAATCTACAACACCTTTTCCAGTAATTCCACTTGGATTAGTTAGGTAACTCATAGATCTAACTCTAGAACTTGACCACATTCAAAAATTCAAAATATAATAAGAGATATGGTCAATTGAATTTCATGTTACGTTTTTCACCAAAATCTGATTTTCAACTCTTTGTGATTTCTAAGAAACTTTCATGTTTTCACATACTAACCAACATAACTCATCATAAAACTTACTAATACTTCATATACCCATGATTTTCATCAGTCCTATGCTTTTATTATGACTTTCATCATAAACCACGTAAACTGTTCATTTTAGTTGAAGAATTATTTGAGGGTTTAAGAAATGGGTTTTATCTTTGGGGTCAATACTGAAATTCGATTTCACGCTCTAGGGTAGGCTAGGAAGTCTTCAAGAATACGCCAAGAAATTTATTAATGATAGAAATATCATTCAAAAATCATTACTCTCGTCAAGACTTGGATAAGACGTCACATTGATACCAATTGTGACTTCTATCCCTTAACCTAGATAGCACCTCACAATGATACCTATAAACTTGCCATCTTCATTCACGATGTCGCCTGAAAAAAGTCCGGCTTGATTGCATTCCACACAAGGAAGTCAACAACGAAAGGATCGGGCTCTTTACTTATGACTTGATATATGTGGTGATTAACTTTAGGATTTGGTTACTTTGAATTCAGTATAACGAGGTTGGTTATGAATATAAAAGCTAACAACCTTACGAAAAGCATGATGAGTAGTTAACCAATTGATTCCTAAAATCACATCAAAGGCAAGTATTTTCAAAAGATAAGATCGACAGTAACGTGAAAGTGTTTATTTGAATCAAACAAGATTTAAAAATAGTAAGCGTGTGAAGGCTCCTACTAACGAAGTTTCAATCAATAAGTCAAAGTCTAACTTCTCCGGAGTCAAATTTAAACGTTGAACGCAAGCAAGAGAGATAAAATAATAGGTAGAACCGGTATTGAATACGATATAGACTTCGCAAGAGCTTATGATTAACTTACCCGTGATAATTTTATTCAGGTTCCTCGTCACGAGAAAAAAAAACGCTCTTCATGAAACCACCGACTTTGTTTTATCCGTATCCGCCTTTGGTGCCACCGTCCCAGCTGGACTTGACTTTGGTGCACGACAAAATCGAGCTAAATGACCTTCTCTTCTTGAAATTTCAACTTCTATTATCTTGGCCATGATTACCACCGAAGTGGTTACCATTCTTGGCATGATAATTTCCCCCCACGATGGTTATCATTGTTCTGATAGCCGTTGCCACTAGTATGATTATTATCGTGTTGTTGCTCATTACCTTTTGGTTGAGCTGACTCAACGGTCTCATGTGCTTCATTGCTTATCTCAATATTTTCAGATGTCATTTTCAAAATCGCCACCAAACTTGGGTTAAATAACATATCACATATTATCCCTATACTCTCGACCGACCAAATAAATACCACATAAACTTAGGTAGGTCATACTAGCGAATAAGGAATTCGTCTCTCCCTCCTAGTTCTTGTCTCACATCTTAGCGGGGATCATATCCCTAAGCTCGATACCAACCGTGACGCCCCAAAATTAGGTATACGCCACCCATCTTGGGTCGCCACTTACATGGTACATAAATTCAAATACAACTTACTAATATAAGCGTGGGTAATAATACGACATAAAGCGTGAGTTTGAATACAAATTTTGTCTACTAGATATTATACAAACTCAAAAGGAGTCCTCATTACTGATTATTATCACATTATTTCACAGAATAGTGAGGACTACTAATGCTATCCTCCGGACCATTACTTCGTTCCCCGACTCGTCCCGGTATGTTCTCATTTCAAGAAGAGAAACGGTGAAAGAAAGGTGAGCTCAACTAGCCCAAGAAGAAATATTATGACTAAGATAATGCGAGAATAAATTATCATTAGCCTTCAACAATGTTAAAGCGATAAAATACAATGTACAACCGGTTTAAGCTCGCAATGGAATAAGCAACCCATTAAAAGAGTCAAGTAGAGAATAAAGTCTACTATCTTTTAGGTTTTAAAAGGTTTTCATCAATTTTATCATTTGAGACTCGAATTTTAATAAATAAACCACCACATCTAATTATCCTCGTACTCACGGCCAAGGATTTTCATCAAATTATCAATGGTCATGACTATACCGAATCACCCCTGGTCATAATCATACCAAAAACTATCCATCATCGCACATAAAGCCATCGAGGACTTTTGTCACATCATTTATATCAAGTCATGATTATACCGAATGATGATCCTCGGTCATAATCATACTAAGTTCATCTACGCACGTAAGCCAAAGATAACATAATATAACATGAGGATGATGACAATGACATAATAATTCAATAAAACAAGTTCAAGAATTATTTAATCCATGAATTATTAACGTCCAAATTATCAACATGATCTTTGTTTTGTAGAGTAAAATTCAAGAATGATCGAAGAATATTTCCATGAAAAGATTTGGATGAAACGCAAATATCAAGGATATTCTACTAATTTCATGGAGTATAGAAGTCAAAGTTTTAACCAACCTGGGTATAATAAAGAATGGAATAACAAAAGAAATCACCATGCATGCGGATTGATGTAAACAAAGTTATTCCAACGTAAGAATAATAATAACGGAACCAAAGTCGGTGAAAATTAATCGACGGGATGTTCCAACGAGAATAATAAAGATGGAAACGGATCCTGTAAAAACACGAGATAGGATATTCCAACAGAATGATAAAGCGGAACCAGTCCGGTGTAAAACACATGCATGGATGTTCCAAATGAATAATAAAAAGCGGAACCGTGTCAGGTGTAAAACACATGACATGGATGTTCCAATGAATAATAGAAGAATGTCACCAAGTATAGGGTAAACAGCGTGATACAAAAGTTATTCCAATGTAATAATAAGCAATGGAATAACATAAGGATTTCACCAAGTATAGGGTACGCCGCGTATAAAAGTTATGTATAGGGTATGCCACTTTACAAAGTTATTCAACGAATAATAATGAATGGAATAATGAAGTTCTCTCAAGAAGAAAGAATAACACCCCTCACAGTAAAAGAAATGAATATAGAAGTAGTGAAGTAGCAGAATACTCTTTCTTCTTTCTATAATTTTTCTCTATAGCTTTCTCTATAATTTCTCTCTCTAGAGTTTCAATGAATTCGTAAGAAAATAATGAAGGAATGAGCTTTATTTATAGGAAAATGGAATGCATAGTAACTAATCCATGAACAGTCCAGATTGATTTATTTTAATCGACGGTCCATATTTAAAGAAAAATCTTTTAAATAAAATATAATATATTCTATTTATATAAAACATTTTACTATGCAAAACACTATGCAATACTATGCAAAAAACACTACGCAAAACACTATGCAACACTATGCATAATAAAATATAATATATTCTATTTATAGAATAACTTTAATAAAGTATTACATTTTATATAAAAAGATGTTTGTTTTTTTTTATTACGTTAATAATACTGAATAAAACAAAACGTCATTATCATTATAATAATTCATATTATGAATAAATAATAATGGAATCAAATCAGTGACTGACTCACATAAGCATCGATAATCAATACTGGTATGTTTCTTATGCAACCACACGTACATCGTACTTTTTACTACAGTAGTAGTTCAACAAGATCAGCGGTAAAACTTCCGTCATTATTTCAATAAAATATTTTTGTCGTTTTTTCAATCCGACATGATAATTACATTGTGGGGTCCACCAATGATTGAGTAGTTAGCAGACGAATATTCCTCGCTAAACCGAATATTATTCACCAATCGAATATAATATAACCACTTGCATACTTTTGCAAAATTTATAAATACTACCCACAACTATAATATTATCTTAAATTCACACCATAATATTAAAAAAAATTATTTCAACAAAATTTAAATCTTTATTGATAAAATCTGGGGTCTCACAAAAGGAGTTACGAGATTTAGAAAGAGAGGAAAGCTCAATCCTTGATTCATTGGCCCATTTTTAATCCTCGATCGAGTAGGGACTGTAGCCTATAGACTCGCTTTACCACCAAGTATGTCTCGTGTTCATAACGTTTTTCATATATCCATGTTACGTAAATATGTGAAAGACCCGAACCACATTATTGAGTTAGAACCGGACGAAATAGAGGAAGATTTAACGTATGAAGAGGTTCCTGTTCAAATCTTGGATAAGAAGGAACATATTCTACGCTCCAAGGTTATACCTCAAGTCAAAGTTTTATGGAGGAACCACGATGTTGAGGAAATGACCTGAGAGTTAGAATCTGAAATGAAATCAAGGTATCCTTACCTCTTCGACATAACAGGTACGTACTTTAATTTCGAGGGCAAAATTTCATAAGAAGGGGAGATTGTAAGACCCCAACTTTTATGAATAAAGATGAATTTTCTATAATTATCATTTTTGAATATTATGGAATGAATTTGATATAATTTTATAGTTGTGGATAATATTTATAAATTTTTCAAAGTACGCAAGTTGTTATATAATATTCGATTGGTCGGGGAATATTCGTTTTAACAGGAAATATTCGTACGGCGACACAATTATTAGTGGACCCCACAACGGAATTATTGTCGAATTGAGAAAACGACAAAATTTTTTTTATGAAAATAACGGCAGAAGTTTTACCGTTAACTGTTGAAACACCCGGTGTTAAAAGTACAGGAATACGCGTGGTTGTATAGTAGCACACAGTATTGATTATTGATGCTTACGTGAGAAGTCACTAAGTTTTTGTTCAAATATTGCTACAGTAATTGCTACATAGTATCTCACGTTATTTGATTCAATTATTGTCAATATTTTATATATTATTAAATCAATAATTGAGACGACAGAGTTATTAATATTATTATTTGCAATATTAACGATGTCTAGAAGTTCTGTCAATGAGAGGTTTGGTCACCTAATTGCGCTCCAATAGGGAGAAATTCTTATTGGAAAACCTCCTTTTTCCTAGGAATGACCTGGTTGATTAATATTGTGAATTATAATAATGATGATAAATATTGTTAAAAATATTGAGGAGATTTTTACGAAGCATTTGATGTAAATCTTGATTATTATTTGGACCCATATTTACCCACTTTTCAAAATAATCGTTAGAAAGTTATTAGTATATATATATATATATATATAAAATATGAATCGTTGGGGGATGTCACGGGGGGTTATCAGGAAGAGTTCATGTGGTGTATTATTATTATTATTATTATTATTATTATTATTATTATTATTATTATTATTATTATTATTGTTGTTGTTGTTATTATATATAAAGGTGGTTGCTGGTATTTGAAAATTTCTTACACGTTGTCTTATCTTGGTTTTGCTTTCCTGGAGGTTACTTTTACCCATTTTAATGATAAAATGCTTATGAGATGTTATATATGGTCATCCTTTTTGAACATGTTGAAAATGGAGTTGCCTGAGGTGGGGGGAATGTGTTGTCACGAGTGTGTGGACAATTTTCAAACAAATATGTGTTTTATAAATATATTTATATATATATTTTATGTAACGAACCCAAAATAGGTCCATTCCATCCAACTCATTCTGAGTCGCCAAATATATAGTACGGAAAACAACTACAACTTTATTACAACAATTGTAGTGAAAAATACAACAACACATATGCTGTGAGTTTGGATACAAATATATACCAACCTGAAGACGTCACAATAACACCTTACATAAAGGTATAGTCAAAAACCATTTTTAAAATTAGAATCTTTGGGAAGTGCTCAAGGAAACCTTCAGATATGGGAGGCCATGCTTTTAGGTTATGGTAGATATCATATGGCCACAGAATTATCCTTGGTTGATCTAATAGACCCCAAAGAAAAACGAGAAGATTACTATCATATTCTTCCCAATGGTGAGTCTTCTCGACATATCATTATCTCCATCTTGCCTCTAATTGGGTATTATACTCCAAACAAACACCAAGATTATATAGGTAGTGCTTGTAAATATACTCAAAGAAGTGGATGAGCACAACCATGTCTTATGATGACACGAGGTTGTATGTCATTAGACATCTTGTATGATAGTGGCAAAACACCCTTCCAAGTTAAATTCACCTCACCTCAACATCTATAGACCACCATTCTATTCCTCATTATCCCCCGGCCGACCCAGCCTACACTTTTATTACACGAAAGGAATTATAAAGCGTAAGGGTGAGCACAAATAATGAAAGAAAGAATATCATGACTAAAGATAAGTAAATTATCAATAGCCTTCGTTAGTAATAAATCGTAGATTTAGAACATATGGTAGATGATAAAACTTTTCAACCATAGTTGCAGTTTGAACGAAAGCAATCCATTAAAAGAGTCAAATAGACTATAAAGTCTATTGTCTTCTCCACGTTAAAAGTCCACCAACAATGTTTTATCCTCAGTAACCTCAATCAAGCAGTTCCTTTCCACAATCATATGAATAACTCATAATCATAATTGTGATTCTAAATTCCTCTTCTCATCCAGGACGAAGATAATTCCATCACCTGTTTTTACCAGAAACATCAAAGATCATGGTTAAACCAAATCATAGTTCCTGTTCATAATCATACTAATAAATTCATCTTTGCACCACGGACAAAGATATTCATCAACAGTTCATCTTTGCACTACATGCCAAAGATATTCAACAACAGGTCATCTTTGCACTACAGGCTAAGATATTCATCAACAAGTCATCTTTGCACTACGAGCCAAAGATATTCATATATCAAAGAAATACATAATCATTTCAGAAGTTATATGACAATAATTATAACCATGTTGATCAATTCACCTTTGCACTTAAGCTAAAAATATTCAATTGTAAATTCAATGGTCAGTGATCATACCAAACCAATAATTCAACTTTTGTACCATCGGCAAAGATATTCATCTTTGCACCACAGCTTAAAGATATTCATCATCAGTTCATCTTTGCACACATATGCCAAAGATATTCAACAACAGTCATCTTTGCACTACGGGCAAAGATATTCATCAATAATTCATCTTTGCACTACGGTGCTAAGATATTCATCAACAAGTCATCTTTGCACTACTGAGCCAAAGATATTCATATATCAAAGAAATACATAATCATTTCGTGAAGTTATATAACAATAATTATAACCATGTTGATCAATTCACCTTTGCACTTAAGCTAAAAATATTCAATTGTAAATTCAATGGTCATGATCATACCAGTCAATAATTCAACTTTTGTACTACTGGCCAAAGATATTCATCAACAGTTCATCTTTGCACTACAAGCTAAAGATATTCAACAAAGAGTCATCTTTGCACTACGAGCCAAAGATATTCATCAACAGTTCATCTTTACACTACAGGCTAAAGATATTCATATATCAAAGAAATACATAATCATTTCAGAAGTTATATAACAATAATTATAACCATGTTGATCAATTCACCTTTGCACTTAAGCTAAAAATATTCAATTGTAAATTTAATGGTCATGATCATACCAGTCAACAATTCAACTTTTGCACTACTGGCCAAAGAGAACCTATAGTCACGATCATACCAATAATCTACCCATCTTTACACTCAAGTCAAAGAGAAATATTATCATTAGGGTTATAAGAATGTTATATAAAAATAATATAATCAAAACATGGTTTTAATTTCAAAAGTAAGATTCATAAATTAACAATAATTTGGTCGAGAAGAAACCAATTTTGTCGTGAATAAGACCCGTATTTGTGGCGCCCCAAAATAGGTATACATCACCTATTCGAAAGTTGTCAATACATGGTATGTAAACAACTACAACTTTATTATTACAACAAGAAAGCTGTGAGTTTGAATACAAATATTATCTTCTAGACAATATCTATACTCAAATAAATCCTCATCACATTTATTGATACATTATTTTACAAAAATGGTGAAGACTACTAAACAACTCTCTCTAGAACCTTCATTCCATACCCGAACTGCATTTCATTTATATTCTCGCCTCCCGAGAAAAATGGAACAAAAAAGGAAAAGGTGAGCTCAACTAGCCCAAGAAAGAATATTATGACTAAGATAATATACAACAAATTATCGTTAGTCTTCAACGAGGGGAAAAATCTAATAGAATACAATAGACAACAAATTTTAAATCAATATTCACAATGAAATAATAATTCATTTAGAAGAGTTAAGTAGAGAATGCAAACTACTATCTTCTATGTATGAATTTAAAAGTTCATCGCTCTATCTTTTATCCCCGTAACATCAATCAATATACATCCGAATCAAATATTCATCTTTGCACTACAGCCAAAGATATTCATCAATTGGTCATGTTCATCTAAACACACTGCTTCATCTTTGCACTACTACCAAAGATATTCTTCAGAAATCATTCATCTTTGCACTACAGCCAAAGATATTCCATAATATCATCATTTAAGACCTGAAGATGATGAAAATATTTTTAAAGAAACGAATCCATTGAAACAAAATGACAAGGATTAAGGATTAAGGATTCAGTACTTTGTTTTATTCACGTCCAAAAAATACCTCAAAAATAATCGCAGTGGTGTAAAATTCAAGAATGATCAAAACATGGATACAATCAAAGCTAGTATCCGAATAGATATTTTGACGAAAAGAAAAATTTTCATTTTTCGATGAATAGTGTCGATTCGTGAATAAGTGTCAGATATCGTGAATAAGTGTCGATATCGTGAATAAGAATCAGACACCAAAAGTTTCAAATTTGATAAAAACTTCAGATCAATATTTCAACATAATGATATTGAAGAAATAATATCATTATGAAAAAAAAAATATCCCTTACCTCGAAAGATCAAGATTTCTAAATTTGAAACACAGGATATATAATTTTATGACTTGAACTTGCAGAATACAAATACACAAATTATACTCAAAATACTCACAAGAATACGCTCGATAATATAGAGAGAGAGAAAAAACTTCAGTTTCTGGTGTGATTTTCAATTCTAACCTAAGCACCCTATTTATAGGAAATTGCTTAGAACACCAAAGTAGAAAATTTAATATAATATTAATATATTATATATAAATTCCTACGCACACAATCTATGATCTGAATTCAGCCATGCTTGACAACAAATAAGTCTACCAAACAAATCAAAAACATTTTATTATTTAAAATAATTAAAACTTCCAAAAATCAATTATTCAGAATTTGTAACATCAATAATTCATAATAAATAGCCCTTTTATCAGAAAATTCGAATCTCATGAGTTTTTATAGGAAATTCAATTCTCTACAACTTTGCAGAAGAAAGTTTTTCCAAATTCCAAATAGAAATTGACCGAAATCCACAAACGAAGCGATTTTAATGTGCTATAATCAAATTTCACCAATAAATGGGGTCCACCGACATGTTTAACATGTTTTAAACATTTTTGCAACAAAAATACTCTTCCTCCTCAGATACTCATATATCCCACATTCGTTGTAAAAATATCACCATTATTATATTATTAAAATATAATAATATATTTAAATGAATTATTTTATCGAAAAAGATAAAATTTCAATTTTCAACAATTGTCACAATAAAAATTTTCTCCATCTATATCCACATAAAATCAATATTTTTCTCATCATATGAATCAATAATTAATTATTCACAAATAATATTATGTAATCACAATATCGACAACCGTGCAGGCTCCTCAGAGAAGAGGGCTTTCAATAAGAATTTCTCCTTCTTGGCGCGCAATTAGGTGACCAAACCTCTCCTTAGATGTAACTTTCTAGACATTGCCAATAATGTTATCTAATAATATTATTCAGATAATATGAATTATTGCTTCGATAATGAAAAATATTGTGTAATGACAATTATTGAAACAACAAAGAATATAAAATATCAACGCAAAGAATTATTGAATCAATAAAATATTGAGCAAAGAATTATCGTAACCATTATTGAGTATTGTCTTCTTACGTAAGAATCAACAATTGGTGCATATACTGGTATGCTTCTTGTGTTTTAACCACCGGGTATTTTAACAAAGATAATTGATGAATAACTACGTAGATTATTTTTAAACAACTTATATTTGTCGCTTTTCTTCATCCAATCGCTTTACATTATGGGACCCACACATGGTCGCTGGCCGCATTTAATATTCTCGAAAGCATTTAATATTCCACGACCAAACGTAATATTCTCCCACAACAATGAATATTTTATAACCACTGCTTATTTTGAAATATTTGCGTATTTTACCCCTAACTATCCACATTAATCACATCAACCCTTACTATTTCAAAATAATAAATAGAGAAAATTAAATTTCATTAATAATAAGTTGGGGTCTTACAACCTCCCTCCTTATGAAAATTTCGCCCTCGAAATTGACGACGATTCGGTGTTTCAAAAGGTGAGGATACCTCGCTTTCATTTTCGTTTCCAATTCTCGTGTCATTTCCTCTATAGCATGATTCCTCCAAAAACTTTAACTTGTGGTATGACCTTTCATGGCGTAGGGACATGCTCCTTACTATCCAAGATCTTGACAGTACCTCCTCATACGTTAAGTCTTTACTATTTCGTTCTGGGTTCTAATTCTATAACGTGGTTCGGGTCTTTCACATATTTATTTATGCATGATATGTGAAACACATTATGAACACGAGACATTCTTGGAGGTAACGCAAGTCTATAGGCTACATTTCTTACTCGGTCAAGAATTTGAAATGGACCAATAAATTGTGGATTGAGCTTTCCTCTCTTCCCAAATCTTGTAACTCCCTTCCATGGAGCAACTCGCAACAATACATGATCCCCTACACTAAATTCCACGTCCTTTCGATGAAGATCCGCATAACTCTTTTGTCGATCTTGTGCCGTTTGTATACGTTGTCGAATCATTTGAATCTTTTTGGTAGTCATACGTACCAACTCGGGTCCCAACAGTGTTGCTTCACCCACCTCGTCCCAACATACTGGAGAGCGACACTTTCGTCCATATAATGCTTCAAATGGAGCTACACCTATACTTGCCTGATAACTGTTGTTGTAGGAGAATTCCACCAATGGTAAATACTTATCCCAACTGCCCTTGAAGTCTAGGACACAGAGTCTTAATAAATCTTCAAGAGTTTGAATAGTCCTTTCTGATTGTCCGTCCGTTTGAGGATGGATGGCGCTCAATCAATCAGAATGCGCTGCCATAGCTTTTTGCAAGCTAACCCAAAATCTTGAAGTGAATCTTGGGTCACGATCCGAAACTATGGATACAGGCATGCCATGCAACCTCATAATCTCATTCACGTACATACTAGCAAGACGTTCAAGTGAATAAGTCTCCCGTATCGGCAAGAAATGAGCAGACTTGGTTAATCTATCAACAATAACCCAAATAGCATTGATGCCTTGAGAAACCGTAGGAAGACCAAGAATGTGAAATCCATGGTAATGTGTTCCCACTTCCATTTCGGAATCTCAAGTGGTTGCAACGGACCCTTAGGTACTAGATGCTCGCCTTTACACATCGGGCAAGTTAAACACATCGAGATAAACTTTGCAATCTCTCTCTTCATATTGTTCCACCAAAATGTACGTCAAGATCACGATACATTTTAGTACTTCCAGGATGGATTGCAAATGGTGTATTGTGTGCCTCCATTATAATCTTGTACTTCAAATCGAGTCGTTAGAACACAAAGTCTAGAGTGGACTCAAGTATTCCTTCTTCATCAATTCTCGCCCTAATAGCTCCTTCTTGTACTTTCTTCTTCATACGCATCATTTCAAGATTCGGCTGGCTTCGAGCAACCTTAACTTTTTCTATTAAAGTTGGCTCTCTACGTAGTATACTTGACATCATCGCACTCGTTCCGCGTGATATGATCTTCTACTCAATGCGTCACCTACCACGCTCGCTTTTTCCGTGATGGTATGAATAGTGTGGTCGTAGTCTTTCAATAGCTCGAGCCAACGTCACGCCATGTGATGTTGAGTTCTTTTTTGAGTGAAGAAATATTTAAGGCTTTTATGGTCTCGAATATATCTCCACTTTCTCCCCATATAGATAGTGCCTCCATATCTTTAAGCGAAAACGATCGGGCCGCTAACTCTAGATCATGAGTAGGATAATTCCTCTCATACTCTTTTTAAGTCGTCATGAGGCATAAAGGCTATGACTTTCCCACGCTGCATGAGAACACATCCTAACCCTTTTGCTCAAGCATCGGCAGAGATAACAAATCCATCCGAACCAGATGGTATTGTTGTTAAACAGTCTTAGAAATAAGTCTCCTCTTAAGCTCTTGGAAACTCTTCTCGCATTCCTCGCTCCATACGAATTTTATATCCTTCCGAGTTAGTTTGGGTTAATGGAGTAGCGATTCGAGAAAACCCTTCCACGAATCTCCGATAATAACCACTAAGCCCAAAAACTACGACTTGATCCACCGACTTGGTTGATCCCAACTTCAGATTGCTTCAATCTTCGTCGGATCAACAGATACTCCATGTTTAACACCACGTGCTCAAGGAATGCTACTTCCTCGCCGTAACTCGCATTTCTTCAATTTGGCATATAGTTTGTTTTCACGAAGCCTTTGGAGTACCAAATTTTTCAAATGGTGCTCATGATCTTCACGGCTTTTGGAATATATGAGGATGTCATCAATAAAGACAACAACGAATTGATCCAAATATTCTTGAATACTCGGTTCATCATATCCATGAAAGCCGCAGGAGCATTAGTTAGTCCGAAAGACATGACTAAGAATTCATAATGCCCATACCGAAGTTTCAAGGCGTCTTTGAATATCCTCGATTCTAATCTTCAAATTGATGATATCCGTAACGAAGATCGATTTTGAAAAGAATTGTGCCCTCTTGAATCGGGTCAAACAAGTCATCAATACGAGGTAGAGGATACCTATTCTTGATGGTGACATGGTTCAATTCCCGATAGTCAATATAAAGTCGATACTCCGTCTTTTCTTCTTTACTTAATAAAACAGAGCACCCCAAGGAGATGTACTTCAGATTTAATGAAACCGATGTCCAACAATTTCGTAGTTGGACCTTTAACTCCCCAAGTTCAATAGAGCCATTCGATATGGGGTTTTAGAAATGGGCTTTGTATCGAGTTCAAGATCAATAAAGAATTCAACTTCACGCTCGGGGGTAGACCGAGAAGTTCTTCAGAAATACGCCAGAAAGTCAATAACAACAGAATATTATTCAAATTTGACGTGTCTTTATTCAAATCCATAACATGGGCTAAGAAAGCTTGACATCCGATTTTTCAATAAGCGAATAGCTTTATGATATGATAGTGATTGATTTTAATGGTTTAGTTGATTGAATTCGCATAACAGGGTTGGTTAGAATATGAAAACTAACAACCTTACGAAAACAATCAATTTTGGTATGATGAGTAGTTAACCAATCAATCCTAAAATCACATCAAAAGCAAGTATCTTTAAAGAGATAAGGTCAACAGTAAGGTGATGGTGCCAACTTGAATCAAACAAGATTTATAAACAGTGGATGTGATGAAAGTTTCTCCTAACGGAGTTTCCACAGATAAGTCAAAGTCTAATTTCTCCTAGAGTCAAGTTTAAACGTTGAGCACATGCAAGAGAGATAAATGAATGGGTAAGACCCAGATCAAGTAAGGTATAAACTTCGCAAGAATTTATAAATAGCTTACCGTGATCACCTCGTTTGGTTTCTCGCATTTTTGACCAACCAAAACAAACGCTTCTTCCTAATCGTTGACTTTGACTTTTCGGGGACGATCTTTTGAGTCACCATCCCTCATTGAACTAGGTTTATTCATCGTGCATAATCTCGAGCGATATGTCCTTCCTTTCCACAATTATAGCATACCTTGAACTGTTGTGGGCGGTTTGATCGATATGTCCTCTTTTTCGTGATTTGTAGAAGATATAACCGGTGGTCGTTCTCCTCCCTTAGAACCATTCTTGTCACGCCAAGATCGCTGCCTTCATATGGTCGCTGTTAAATCTCCTCTTTTAAAATCTCCTCCCGACTCGCTTCTTCTATTTTCACGGCCATGATTACCACCAGAGTGGTTACCATTTTGTCCGTCTGCTTTTTTTCTCATTTGGTTATCATTATTACATTGATCGCTATCTCCGTACGATCCTCGGTTATGGTCCTCGTTGAATATACTCGTTATCTCGCTTCTAACAACCGAGCCTCGTTAACAACATCCGGTCAGAGAGAAAATTTATGAGAAATAAGATATTGTCGTATGCGGGTTTCAAACCTCTCGTAAAACATCCGCGTCATACGCTCCTCATTCTCCACCAAATGAGGTGCAAACTCGGATAACTCGCAAACTTTGCCTCGCATCGAGACACCGCCATGTTGTTCGCGCTCAGCCTAATAAACTCCACTTCCTTCATACGATTTAACACTTTCGTGAAAGTATTTGTCATTAAATAGTTTCAAACGCCCCCAAGACACGCCGAGTCGCAATTTGGATGGGTACGCAACTCATGACTCCCACCAAGAGTCTCACTCGCCACGGAACATAAAGGTGGCGAATGGAACCTTTCGTTTCTCCGTGCATCCCAAGACATCGAATATCTTGGTAATTTGCTTGACCCATGTTTCCGCCATGATCGGATCCGGCTTTCCCATAAATTCGGTGGTCCCAACTCTTTGAATCGCCACGGATAACCCGTGAATTGCTATCATTTCTCCTCAGTATTTTGAATACGAGTCTCCTCGTCGATTTTGCATGAGCGCAAAAACTTCTAAACATCCCTCGCTCATCATCTCGCTTCGGTGGTGTTGTTCACGGGAGGAACATCATACTTTGTTGCACATTCTCCTCGTTGGTGAATACAAGCGTCTCCACGGCCTCATTTCCATTGTTAATATTCTCGATCGACATTCTCAAAATCGCTATAAAACAAGGGTTAATTAAGGAAATCAATATATCACATAATATCCTTATATCTTCGACCAACTAAAAAAAATAAGCTTTAGTAGGACACTTTAGCGAAGGATTTACTCTGCCTCTCCCTCCTAGTTCTATTCCCGATCTCCGCCGGAGATCACATCCCTAAGCTCGATACCAACCATGACGCCCCCAAAATACGAGATACATCACCTATTCCGAGTTGTCAATACATGGTACGTAAAACAACTACAACTTTATTATTACAACAAGAAACTGTGAGTTTGAATACAAATATTATCTTCAGACAATATCTATACTCAAATAAATCCTCATCACATTTATTGATACATTATTTTACAAAATGGTGAAGACTACTAAACAACTCTCTCTAGAACCTTCATTCCATACCCCGACTGCATTTCGCTTATATTCTCGCCCGAGAAAAATGGAACAAAAAGGAAAAGGGTGAGCTCAACTAGCCCAAGAAAGAAGAATTATGACTAAGATAATATACAACAAATTATCGTTAGTCTTCAACAGGAAAAATCTAATAGAATACAATAGACAACAAATTTTAAATCAATATTCGCAATGAAATAATAATTCATTAGAAGAGTTAAGTAGAGAATGCAAACTACTATCTTCTATGTATGAATTTAAAAGTTCATCGCTCATCTTTTATCCCAGTAACATCAATCAATATACATCGAATCAAATATTCATCTTTGCACTACTAAAAGCCAAAGATATTCATCGATGGGTCATATTCATCTAAACACTTGCTCATCTTTTGCACTACTACCAAAGATATTCTTCAGAAATCATTCATCTTTGCACTACGTGCCAAAGATATTCCATAATATCATCATTTAAGACATCAAGATGATGAAAATATTTTTAAAGAAACGAATCCAAAGGAAACAAAATGACAAGGATTAAGGATTAAGGATTCGTGATTTTGTTTTATTCACGTCCAAAATACCTCAAAATAATCGCAGATGGTGTAAAATTCAAGAATGATCAAAACATGGATACAATCAAAGCTAGTATCCGTAATAGATATTTTGGACGAAAAGAAAAATTTTCATTTTTCGATGAATAAGGCCGATTCGTGAATAGTGTCAGATAGTATCGTGAATAGGCCAGACACGTGAATAAGTAACTCGACACCAAAAGTTTCAAATTTGATAAAACTTCAGATCAATATTTCAACATAATGATATTGAAGAAATAATATCATTACGAAAAAAATAATAATATCCTTACCTCGAAAGATCAAGATCTTAAATTTAAACACTTAGGGATAAAGCATGACTTGAACTTGCAATAGAATAGAAATACTCAAATTATACTCAAAATACTCACAAGAATACGCTCGATAATATAGAGAGAGAAAACTTCAGTTTAACGGTGTGATTTTCAATTCTAACCTAAGCACCCTATTTATAGAAATTGCTTAGAACACAAAAAGCGAAAATTTAATATAATATTAATATATTATATATAAATTCCACGCACACAATCTATGATCTGAATTCAGCCATGCTTGACAACAAATAAGTCTACCAAACAAATCAAAAACGTTTTTATTATTTAAAATAATTAAAACTCCAAAAATCAATTATTAGAATTTTGAACATCAATAATTCATAATAAATAGCCCTTTTATCAGAAAATTCGAATCTCATGAGTTTTTATAGGAAATTCAATTCTATACAACTTTGCAGAAGAAAGTTTTTCCAAATTCCAAATAGAAATTGACCAAGAAATCCACAAACCGGGCGCGATTTTTGTTTATAATCAAATTTCGATCAATAAATGGGGTCCAACCGACATGTTTAACATGTTTTAAACATTTATTGCAACAAAATACTCTTCCTCCTCAGATACTCATATATCCCACATTCGTTATAAAAATATCACCATTATTATATTATTAAAATATAATAATATATTTAAATGAATTATTTTATCGAAAAAGATAAAATTTCAATTTTCAACAATTGTCACAATAAAAAATTTTCTCCATCTATATCCATATAAAATTAATATTTTTCTCATCATATGAATCAATAATTAATTATTCACAAATAATATTACAGAATCACAATATTGACAACCAGGCAGTTCCCAGGAAAGAGGGGGCTTTCCAATAAGAATTTCTCCTTCTTTGGCCGCAATGATTGGGTGACCAAACCTCTCCTTGATGTAACTTTCTAGACATTGCCAATAATGTTATCTAATAATATTATTCAGATAATATGAATTATTGCTTCGATAATGAAAAATACTGTGTAATGACAATTATTGAAACAACAGCAATATAAAATATCAACGCAAAGAATTATTGAATCAATAAAAAATCTTTGAGCGAGAATTATCGTAACCATTATTGAGTAGTGCCTTCTTCACGTAAGAATCAACAATTGGTGCAATACCGTATCATCGTGTTTTAACCAATAGGGTATTTTAACAATATTAATCTGTAATAACTCACGCTAGTGCTATTTTTAAACAACTTATATTTGTCGTTTCTTCATCCAATCGCTTTCAAGTTATGGGGCCCACACACTGGTCTAGGCCGTCATGCATTTAATATTCCCATGACAGAGATTTAATATTCCACGACCAAACGAATATTCTCCGACAACAATGAATATTTTATAACCACTTGCTTATTTTGAAATATTTGCGTATTTTACCCCTAACTATCCACATTAATCACATCAACCCTTACTATTTCAAAAAATAATAAATAGAAAATTAAATTGCATTAATAATAAGTTGGGGTCTTACAAAGATTCAGTACATAAGAATCAGATATCGTCGGCTTAGTAACCTCGGATACCGAAAAGATAAAGTTTCATAATAAAATTCATATCCATATTTATAACACCTTAATCCAAATGTTATAAATCACTTAGAAATCTCATAATCTAATATTATTAATATTACAACAATATTTTAATCATTTCTTAAACTTATAAATAATTTAATCCAATTATTTACACTTTAATAATTAATGCATTTAATCATCTAAAAATTCCAAACTCGTAAGATTTCATCATCATTAACCAAAACCCTCATAAAAATCTGATATACCATATATATATGATTCTCAAGCCAATAAATCATATTTTCCAATTTTCTTACTTCACATAACATATTTAATTCATTTACTCATAACTAGAACATTTTCATAAAAATACCAAATCAGTTCCAAAAATATTTATTTTTGGGATTTAGAAGAATATAGTCCCATATTGAATATATATTTTTTCGAATTTTTAAAATTCATTTACTATTTTCCATATGGCCAAAACTACCGAATAGTTAGACATTTATCATAAATTATACTTTTGTCCAAAAATTCCAAAATTAATACGGTATACTGATATTATATAGATGTACTCCCAATAAAAATTTCATCAATTTTGGAGTTAACCACAAGGAGTTATAAACAGATTACTTTTAAAATAGTCTTTTCTCATAAAATCCATAACTCCTAATCTATACATCCAAAAATCGTCATTTTTGGACACAATCTACAAAACTCATCAAAATATCATTTCAAATTTTTCCAGAATTTTTGAAGTTACGGAAAAATACAAAACTGAAAAACATAATCACCCTTAAAAATCCCTTACTATCCCTTACCTCAAAAGAAGCGATCTTTGGAATATAGGATATAATTTGAACGAACTTGCACCGTATAACAATACTTAAAGTATAATCAAAATACTCACAAGAATACGCTCGATAATATAGAGAGAGAAAACTTCAATTTCTGGTGTGATTTTCAATTCTAACCTAAGCACCCTATTAATAGGAAAATGCTTAGAACACCAAAGTAGAAAATTTATTAAAATATTAATATATATATATATATATATATATATATAATCTTCACGCACACCATGGACAATCTGATCTCAGCTCTTTTTCCATGCTAGTGGGCACACCTACCTTGTTAAAAACGTTTTTCTTTTAAAACAAATTTAAAACTTTTGAAAAATAATTATTTCGGAGCTTCAAAACTTCAATAATTCATAATAAATAGCCCTTTTGTCCGAAAATTCGAATCTCGCGATTATTATAGAAAATTCAATTCTCTACAACTTTGCAGAAGAAAGTTTTTTCAAATTCCAAACAAAAATTGACCGAAATCCACAAACGGGCGATTTAACAGCCTATAATCAAATTTCAGTCAAGAAATGGGGTCCACCGATACACAAAACATGTGTTAATCATTTAATGCCACAAAAATACTCTTCCTCCTCATATACTCACATATCGCACATTCATTATATAAATATCACTATTAATATATTATTAAAATAATATATTTAAATGAATTATTTTATCAGAAAAAGATAAAATATTAATTTTCAACAATTGTCACTTTAAAAATTTTCTCCATCTATATCCACATAAAATGAATATTTTCCTTATCATATTAATCAATAATTAATTATTCACAAATAATATTACAGAATCAAAATAATGACAACCAGACAGTTCCCAGGAAAGAGGGGGCATTCCAATAAAGATTTCTCTTTACTGGCGCGTAATTAGGTGACCAAACCTCTCCTGTACGTAACTTTCTAGACAATGCCAATAATGTTATCTAATAATATTATTCGAGATAATATGAATTATTGCTTCGATAATGGAAAATCTTGCAGTAGTGATAATTATTAAAACAACAATAATATAAAATATCAACGCAAACAATTATTGAATCAATAAAATATAATATTGAGCAAGATCATCGTGTAACAATTATTGAGTAGTGCTTTCACGTAAGAATCAATAATTGGTGCAATACTGGTGGTGCTATCGTGTTTTAACCATAGAGTATTTTAAAAGATTAATTCAGAATAACTACGCTGGTCATTTATAAACAACTTATATTTGTCGCTTTTCTTCATCCAATCGCTTTTCAGTTATGGGGCCCACACAAGGTTTGCGTCGTCAGATTGATATTCCCGAACAAAAAGAATATTCCACGACCAAACGAATATTCTCAAACAACAATGAATATTTTATAGCCACTTCATATATTTTGTAAAAATTTGCATATTTCACCCATAACTTTAAACTTTTATCAATTTAACCATTTACTAAATAATAATTATAAGAAAAATTGAATACTTTTATTTCATAAAATCCAGGGTCTTACAATCTCCCCTCCTTATGAAATTTCGTCCCCGAAAGTATTTCAAAAAGTTGAGAATACCTTGCTTTCATTTCAGATTCCATCTTTCCTGTCCTTATAATTTCTCCATTGCTCATCTCATGTAATTCAGATATTATTCTATAATACAGCTTCAAAACAAGGGTTAATTGAATAAATTAACATATCACATAATATCCCGATATTATGACTGACCAACATAAATAAGCTTAGGTAGGACACACTAGCGAAGGATTTACTCATCTCTCCCTCCTAGTTCTATTCCACGATCTCCGCGGAGATCATATCCCTAAGCTCGATACCAAATGTAACGACCCCAAAATAGGTCCATTCCATCCAACCCATTTCGAGTCGCCAAATATATGGTACGAAAAACAACTACAACTTTATTACAACAATTGTCAATGCAAAATACAAAGAACACATATCTTTGTGAGTTTGGATACAAATATATACCAACCTGTAGCATGTCACAATGACACCTTACATAAATGTATAGTCAAAAAGCTGCTTTTAGAAATTAGAATCTTTGGGAAGTGCTCAAGGAAACCTTCGTATATGGGAGGCCATACTTTTTAGGTTATGGTAGATATCATATGGCCATGTAATTATCCTTGGTTGACCCAATAGACCCTAAAGAAAAACGAGAAGATTACTATCATATTCTTCCCAATGGTGAGTCTTCTCTTGACATATCATTATCTCCACCGTCTCTAATTGGGTATTATACTCCAAACAAACACCAAGATTATATAGGTAGTGCTTGTAAATATCCTCGCAAGTGGATGAAAGCACAAACATATATCTTATGATGACACGAGGTTGTATGTCATTAGACATCTTGTATGATAGTGGCAAAACACCCTTCCAAGTTAAATTCACCTCACCCTCAACATCTATAGACCACCATTCTATTCCCTCGCTATCCCCGCTCGACCCGGCTACACTTTTATTACACCGAAAGGAATTGTGAAGCGTAAGGGTGAGCACAAATAACCGATAAAAGAATATCATGACTAAAGATAATTAAATTATCAATAGCCTTTCGTTAGTAATAAATCGTAGATTTAGAACATATGGTAGATGATAAAACTTTTCAACCATAGTTGCAATGTGAACGAGCAATCCATTAAAAAGAGTCAAATAGACTATAAAGTCTATCATCTTCTCCACGTTAAAAGTCCACTAACAATATTTTATCCTTGTAACCTCAATCAACAGTTCCTTTCCACAATCATATGAATAACTCATAATCATAATTGTGATTCTAAATTCTATTCTCATCCGGACGAAGATAATTCCATCACTGTCTTTACCGAAACATCAAAGATCATGGTTATACCAAATCACGATTCTGCTCATAATCATATTAATAAATTCATCTTTGCACCACTACCAAAGATATTCATCAACAGTTTATCTTTGCACTACATGCCAAAGATATTCAACAACAAGTCATCTTTGCACTATGAGCCAAAGATATTCAACAACAGGTCATCTTTGCACTACGGGCCAAAGATATTCATCAATAATTCATCTTTGCACTACAGGCTAAGATATTCATCAACAAGTCATCTTTTCACTACGAGCCAAAGATATTCATATATCAAAGAAATACATAATCATTTCAGAAGTTATATAACAATAATTATAACCATGTTGATCAATTCACCTTTGCACTTAAGCTAAAAATATTCAATTGTAAATTCAATGGTCATGATCATACCATACCAACAATTCAACTTTTCAGATCTTTGGCCAAAGATATTCATCAACAGTTCATCTTTGCACTACATGCCAAAAATATTCAACAACAAGTCATCTTTGCACTACGAGCCAAAGATATTCATCAACAGTTCATCTTTACACTACAGGCTAAAGATATTCATATATCAAAGAAATACATAATCATTTCAGAAGTTATATAACAATAATTATAAACATGTTGATCAATTCACCTTTGCACTTAAGCTAAAAATATTCAATTATAAATTTAATGGTTATGATCATACCAGTCAACAATTCAACTTTTGCACTACTGGCCAAAGAGAACCTATAGTCACGATTATACCAATAATCTACCCATCTTTACACTCAAGTCAAAGAGAAATATTATCATTAGGGTTATAAGAATGTTATATAAAAATAATATAATCAAAACATGGTTTTAATTTCAAAAGTAAGATTCATAAATTAACGATAATTTGGTCAGAGAAGAAACCAATTTGTCGTGAATAGTACCCGTATTAAATACATAGTACCAGTGAGCACGTGCTTAAGTAACTCTCGACACAAAAAGATAAAGTTTCATAATAAAATCCATATCCATATTTATAACACCTTAATCCAAATGTTATAAATCACTTAGAAATCTCATAATCTAATATTATTAATATTACAACAATATTTTAATCATTTCTTAAACTTATAAATAATTTAATCCAATTATTTACACTTTAATAATTAATGCATTTAATCGTCTAAAAATGCCTAACTCATAAGATTTCATCATTATTAACCAAAACCCTCATAAAAATCTGCATATACCTCATATATGATTCTCAAGCCAATAAATCATATTTTCCAATTTTCTTACTTCACATAACATATTTAATTCATTTACTCATAACTAGAACATTTTCATTAAAAATAACAAATCAGTTCCAAAAATATTTATTTTCTGGGATTTAGAAGAATATAGTCCCATATTGAATATATATTTTTCTCAGAATTTTTAAAATTCATTTACTATTTTCCATATGGCCAAAACTACCGAATAGTTAGACATTTATCATAAATTGTAATTTTGTCCGAAAATTCCGAAATTAATACGGTATACTGATATTATATAGATGTACTCCCAATAAAAATTTCATCAATTTTGGAGTTAACCACAAGGAGTTATAAACAGTTACTTTTAAAATAGTCTTTTCTCATAAAATCCATAACTCCTAATCTATACATCCAAAAATCGCCATTTTTGGACACAATCTACAAAACTCATCAAAATATCATTTCAAATTTTTTCAAAATTTTTGAAGGTCCGAAAAAATACAAAACTTAAAAACATAATCACCCTTACTATCCCTTACCTCAAAAGAGCAGTACTGGAATGTCGGATATAACGCTGAACGAACTTGCACCGTATAACAATACTCAAAGTATAATCAAAATACTCACAAGAATACGCTCGATAATATAGAGAGAGAAAACTTCAATTTCTGGTGTGATTTTCAATTCTAACCTAAGCACCCTATTTATAGGGAAAATGCTTAGAACACGAAAGTAGAAAATTTATTAAAATATTAATATATATATATAATCTTCACGCACACCTTGGACAATCTGATCTCAGATCTTTTTCCATGCTAGTGGGCACACCTACCTTGTTAAAAACGTTTTTCTTTTAAAACAAATTTAAAACTTTTGAAAAATAATTATTTCGAAGCTTCAGAACTTCAATAATTCATAATAAATAGCCCTTTTATTCGAAAATTCGAATCTCGCGACTTTTTATAGGAAATTCAATTCTCTACAAATTTTCAGAAGAAAGTTTTTCCAAATTCCAAACAGTAATTGACCGAAATCCACAAACGGGCGATTTTACAAGCTATAATCAAATTTCAGTCAAGAAATGGGGTCCACCGACACACAAAACATATGTTAATCATTTAATGCCACAAAAATACTCTTCCTCCTCATATACTCACATATCGCACATTCATTATAAAAATATCACTATTAATATATTGTTAAAATAATATATTTAAATGAATTATTTTATCAAAAAAATATAAAATATTAATTTTCAACAATTGTCACTTTAAAAATTTTCTCCATCTATATCCACATAAAATGAATATTTTCCTTATCATATTAATCAATAATTAATTATTCACAAATAATATTGAGAATCACAATAATGACAAATGAGGCGGTTCAGGAAAGGGCTTTCCAATAAAGATTTCTCCTTATCTGCAATGATTAGGTGACCAAACCTCTCTCTTGTATGTAACTTTCTAGACATTGCCAATAATGTTATCTAATAATATTATTCAGATAATATGAATTATTACTCGATAATAGAAAAATCTTGTGTAGTGACAATTATTAAAATAACGATAATATAAAATATCAACGCAAAGAATTATTGAATCAATAAAATATAATATTGAATGAAATTATCGTAACAATTATTGAGTAGTGCTTTTCACGTAAGAATCAATAATTGGTGCAATACCGTATCTTCACGTGTTTTAACCAACCCAGTATTTTAATGAAGATAATGGTAACAACTACTGGCGTCATTTATAAACAACTTATATTTGTCGTTTTCTTCATCCAATCACTTTCAAGTTATGGGGCCCACACAAGGTCAAGGTCGTCGCATAAATCTTGATATTCAGACAAAAAGAAGATTCCACGACCAAACGAATATTCTCCGACAACAATGAATATTTTATAGCCACTTGCATATTTTGTAAAATTTGCATATTTCACCCATAACTTTAAACTTTTATCAATTTAACCATTTACTAAATAATAATTATAAGAAAAATTGAATACTTTTATTTCATAAAATCCGGGGTCTTACATTTTATTTTGTTGGTTTGTTAGAGAAATTCAATTGCCGAATATGCGTAGAAAGTCCGTGACTATGTATGTTGGAATCCGTGAATTTTCTTAAAATAGTACCCTTATATTCTCCTATAAATAGAAGCTCATTCCTTCATTATTTCTTACAAATTCACTGAAACTCTAGAGAGAGAAAATTATAGAGAGAAAGAAGATGAAAAATCTGCTACCTCTCTTTTCCTATATCCTTTTTCTTCTAAAGTAAGGGGTATTATTTCTTTCGTATTCATGAAGAGAACTTCTGTTATTCCATTTTTTTATTCTCATTGAAATAACTTTGTGATACGCCATTTCTACCCTATACTTGGTGAAATTCTTACGTTATTCCATTCTTTATTATTATGTTGGAATAACTCATACATCAAGCATCGCATACGTGGTGAAATTCTTACGTTATTCCATTCTTTATTATTACATTGGAACATCACATGCGTGTGTTTACGCATGACTGGTTCCGATTATTTATTATTTTGTTGGAACATTCATGTCATGCGAATCTACTCTGACTCGGTTCGTTCCGTTATTTATTATTACATTGGAATAACTTTTATGCATGCGATCTATCGCATGCTCGATGATTTCTTTTGTTATTCCATTCTTTATTATACTCGATTGATTAAAGTTTTGACTTCTATACTCCATGAAATTGTTGAATATCCTTGATATTTGCGCTTCATCTAAGTATCTTTTCATGGAAATATTCTTTCCGAGCATTCTTGAATTTTACTCTACACAAAAAGTATCATGTTGAAAATTTGGGACGTTATTAGTTCCTGAATAAATTAATTCTTGAACTTGTTTTATTGAATTCTTATATCATTGTCATCATCCTCATGTTTATATTATGTTGAAAGTCATATGTGGCTCATTGTGCATAGATGGACTTGGTATGATTATGACTGAGGATTAATCAAGATATAATCATGACCGTAATGTTACAAATGATGTGGTAAAAGTCCTCATTGGCCCGTAGTGCATTGATGGACAGTTGTTGACATGATCATGACCATTGATGAATACACGAACATCCTTGGCCGTAGTGCATGGATAATTTGTGGTTGTGATATTCGAACATCCTAATACTCAAGCTCGACTTGTATTAAAAAATTTGTGTTCAGGTTCGACTCGAATTTAAACTTATAATTTTTAAGGATGCTCAAGTTCGATTCGATACTATTCGTCTCGGAGTTACTTGACTTGTTTTCACAAGGATTAATTCGCCAGACTTTTTATTCGAGCTCGAGTCTGAGATGGATCACACTAAAATGAGACATAAAAATAAAAACTTAGAAAAATTTTAATTTTATTTATATATTAAAATACATGTGTTACAAAAATTACAATATTAATTATACTATGATACAATTTCTAGTAACATCATTACATTTATCTAATCTCGTACACACACATTCCCGTATTGTGAGAATGTAGGGAAAAGACTAAAAGAGTTTAATCAATTGTGAGTATAATGGAATAATACATCAAATGACATCTCCGTAGTCACTCCAATCAAATGGTGTAGCGGGAGAAAAAATAGAACTTTGATGGATATGATCAATGCAATGTTACTAAGGTCCAGAGCACTCGAGAACTTGTGAGAGGATACAATTTTAACTTGTTATTTTATTTTAAATCGAGTAACTATGAAGGATAATGAAAAAACCCCTTTTTGAGTTATGGAAAAAGAGATCTCCTCAGCTAAATTTCTTAAATGTGTAGGGATATTTAAGTTGTGTTTAATAAACTTGAGAATTAAGATCTGAATGATTATGATATCTTAATAAATTAGATTATCTGAATGGTTATGAGATCTGAATCTAAAAAATTGTTTGATAACTAAAAAGTAAGTTGTCACTTAATGACACTATTTTACCATTTTAAAGGGTAAAATTTTATTTAATAATTTTAAATATTCAATTTAATAAAAATAAGTGCATAATATTGTTGAATATATTTATATAAAAAAAATTATCAAAAAAAATTCATTAAGAGACACATCTTAATTATTAAGATTTTATTTTCTGTTTTACTAATTAAGAGGCATTCAGAGGTAACAAAAAAATAAAAACATCACGCTGCCTCTAAATGAATAAGAGACGAATCCATTAAGAAAAGAATCGGATGTAAGCAAACAACACTTGAAAGAAAAGGAGCCATGCAGGCCAAAAATCAAGTAGTCATGGACGGGCTTGACTACCCGAATCAAGTAGCCATGGATTAGAGGCATTTGTGCTTAAGGATCTTCTTAAAAGCGGCTAGATTCAAAATGAAGAATTCTAACAATGCATTTTTCAGCAATGATGACGAAAAATGGTTGTGTTTTGAAATTATTGTTTCGAAGAATATAAGTTTGGGTAAATTGTAAATATTTTTTGATACTAAATTATAATATAGAAGTTAATATTTTAATTTTATAATAATATAGTCAAAGTTTAATTTTTTTTGCAAACTATCCCCTCTAATTTAATTTTGGTCAAAAATTGTCAATCATGTACATATCACATGGATGTCAATCATATGCATATCATATGGGTGTTTAAAAACTTAAAAATATTCAATTTGTACGCTAAATATATTCCCTTTATAAATATGGATAAAATTGCTAGTACAATAAAGATTAAATCGACTATTGGTTCCTTCAACGACACTCACATGATATGGGCATGATTGACTAATTTTGAACAAAATTGATTAGAAATGATAATTGACATTGCAAAAATTATAATATTAATGTCTTTAATTTATTGCAATTCAATGTGAACATTAGGGGACAATTTTGTAATTTTTCCTTTTTGTCTTTCTTAGTCACTTGTTTTTTCATTTCTTTTCTTTTCTTTAAATGCCTTTTTTATTTTTCTATGTCATTGTTGTTAATTGGTAACTTCATTTTTATTTATTTTCACTTATTTTTTGCTACCACATGTGAAAATTTGTGAATCAATATAACGATGGTTTCACAAATCCAACATGGGGAGTGATTTAGACCAAAGGCTTTTTATAATATTATGAAGAAAAAATATTTTTGACCGTCCATAAGCAAATATTATTCGAAACAAATAACACCGTTTTTTTAAAAAATATTAGACCATCTATTTCTCCCGGTCAAAATCGTATTTGCTCGAATAGTAGAGCAAGCATTTTTTATAAAGCACTTCCCATTTAACATAATGTTTATTAAAAATATTTTAATCCATTAAAAATAACATTTTTAAAGTTAGTAGCCAAGTGTGTACAAGGTAGCAATGAGTATGGAGTATTTCCCCAATTTATGAAGACTCGACAAAAGAAGTCAAGGCCACGGGCAGTCCAATTCATCAACAAAAAAGTGAGTTTGGACCGATCCATGGGTAGTCTGACCATTACAATTCCATGATATTTGAATCCAAATAAATTATTTTATTTTATAAAACAAAAATAATATATAAAGAGAACTATTCACAACTAAATTTGATAGTTCCTCAAACTATCAAATTTATTTATGAAAATATTAATTCTCTATATAAATAGTGTTTGAATTGCGTGTGTATAAGTAAATATATGCAACATGAAAAAAATAAAAAAGTCAAAACAAATTAGTGAGTTTGGTCAAAATAGTTTATTATTAATGTCGGGTTAATAAAATTGTAGCGTGTTTATTTATTTTGTTCTACACTGTTTTTTTCCTTGATAATTATTAGTTTATCATTCTTTGTTCAAATAAATAAATTAGGATGAGCATAATTTTTAAATTAATTTTTTTAAAAAATATGGAAATGTCCATAGACCAATTCAACCTATTGGGTATTGGCCCATGGGCCTTACTTTGCAACTCAATCGAAAATGGGCCTTGTGGTCCAACCCATATTGTCCCAGCACATTCATGGCCAATCTATTTTGGCCAGCCTAGCCCAGCCCATTTGACAGGTAAAAATCCCCACTTCTTTTATTAAACGTTTTGCCCCAAGCAACAAACGAGCATTTGTATGTAGTATGAGTCTAACAACTAACTAGGATAAGAAATGATGCCGTCTACCCCAAAGAACGGATCAGTAGTTCCAGAAGAAGAAGGAGATGAATTCAATTCATCAGTGAAATTCGGGACTCCGGAGGCATTAGAACACGTCCGAAAGCTAACCGACGTTGGTGCGATGACCCGTCTCCTCCATGAATGCATTGCCTACCAGCGAGCCCTAGATCTCCAACTCGATAACATCCTCTCCCACCGCTCCGATCTCGACAAGCAGCTCTCCCACCTCCAGAAATCCTCCGACGTCCTCGAAATCGTCAAATCCGATTCCGACCACATGCTCTCCAACGTCCGCTCCACCTGCGATCTCGCCGATCAGGTCAGCGGCAAGGTCCGCGAGCTCGATCTCGCTCAGTCTCGCGTCGATGACACTCTCCTCCGCATTGACGCCATTGTCGAGCGCGGCAATTGCCTCGACGGCGTTAAGAAGGCTCTCGATTCCGAAGATTTCGAATCTGCTGCGCATTTTGTTCAGACTTTCCTCCAGATCGATGCCAAGTACAAGGACCCAGGATCCAATCAGAGAGAACAGCTCTTGGCATCGAAGAAACAGCTCGAAGGTATTGTTCGGAAAAGATTATCTCTCGCCGTCGATCACCGGGATCATCCGGCGATCCTCCGATTCGTCAGGCTGTTCTCCCCTCTAGGTTTAGAAGAAGAAGGATTGCAAGTGTACGTTAGCTATCTGAAGAAAGTCATTTCCATGAGATCTAGACTCGAATTCGAGCAATTGGTTGAATTGATGGAGCAGCAGCATCAATCTTCATCCTCTGTGAATCAAAATCAGGTAAACTTCATTGTATGCTTGACAAATTTATTCAAAGATATTGTTTTGGCAGTTGAAGAAAATGATGAGATTTTGAGGAGTCTATGTGGAGAAGATGGCATCGTGTATGCCATCTGCGAGCTCCAAGAAGAGTGTGATTCTCGTGGTTCCCTCGTTCTAAAAAAGTATATGGAATATCGAAAGCTAGCTAGATTAACTTCTGAAATCAATTCTTTTAAGAGTAATTTGCTCTCTGTTGGAGTAGAGGGACCGGACCCTAGGGAGATTGAAATGTTTTTGGAAGAAATTTTATCACTGACCCAATTGGGTGAGGATTACACAGAGTACATGGTGTCAAAGATTAGGGGCTTGAGTTCTGTTGATCCGGAGTTGGGTCCGCGAGCCACAAAAGCTTTCAGAAGTGGAAATTTTAGTAAAGTTGTTCAGGACATTACTGGTTATTACGTTATTTTGGAGGGTTTCTTCATGGTGGAGAATGTGAGAAAGGCTATTAAGATAGATGAGCATGTGCTCGACAGCCTTACAACTTCAATGGTAGATGATGTGTTTTATGTCCTGCAAAGTTGTTGCCGAAGGTCAATATCCACTTCAAATATTAACTCCGTCATTGCAGTTCTCAGTAGTGCTGTGAGTTTGTTAGGTAGCGAGTATAATGAAGCTTTGCAGCAAAAGATGAGAGAGCCTAATCTTGGAGGAAAGCTATTCCTGGGTGGTGTTGGCGTGCAGAAGACTGGGACAGAGATTGCTACTTCACTCAATAACATGGATGTCAGCAGTGAATATGCCCTTAAACTTCGCCATGAGATTGAAGAGCAATGTGCAGAGGTGAGTGCCAAATAATCTTCTCATTTAAATGTAACTTAGGCTACCTTTTTTTTAATAGTATTAAGCTTTCCCTTGATCTTACCCTTTATTTAATATTGGGATGCATATTTGTTTTGTCTACTGCATATTTGTCGTAATTAAAATTGCTTTTAGAAAGTGAAGAAAGCTAGTGGTCTATGTATGTAAATTGCTCAAAATCTTTTAGTTCATCCATAGAAAGTGTTGCATGAAGTGATATTGATGTCACAACTGAATTATGCTATTGAGTTTTTGAGGCATCAATTACCAAATATGATATCCCTCTACTCATATTTTCGGCACCATTTTCTCCTAGCTAGAAATTATTCCAATATGTGGTCCATTAGCTTAATAGTACTCCAATTCCAGCTCTCATGTGTTTTTCTTCTAAGACTTGTAAATATTCGGTTTAGTTTACTTTTGAAAATTTTCGGTTCGACTCATTTTGGCCTAAAGGGAGATTCCAGTTTACTAAGAATAGTTCTGGATTAATTAAATTTGTTGCTCCTCTGAATTAGTGGCAAAATCAGCATTCTTTTTCCAAGCAAAATATGGATTATGAGCTGAAGATGCTGGACAGTCTTATTCACCATTTACTATATATGGCTTGCTAGTTCCCAATCTTGAATAGCTTCTATATGTCTTTATATTTAATTCAGGCCGTTGGTAGCTTTTAAATGTATATAGTATTGAGCTTTGTGGTGTTCCTAAAGAACTTGACAATTGACATATGGATTCAGGAGAAGGCTTAGAAGATACTCCTCCATCACACAATATTTGAAACACTTTTTAGAGGCACAAATTTTAAGGTGTGCTAAATTCATATTCGATACTATATATATATATATATATATATATATATTTGTGTGTGTGTATATATATTATTCTTATTTTTAATAAATTGAAATTTATATTTTTAGTTATATTATAAATATTTAAAAATATAATTGGCATGCCTTAGAATTCGTGCCACGCACACCAAAAGAGTGTTATAAATAATTCTGAAGAAGGGGAAGATGATGACGGGCAATAACTGGAGACCTAAGATTGAACTTGCCTCAATTGTCAAATTATAATATTCAGCTTAATTAAATTTGTGGAGATTACAATACTTTTATATAGAAATCCTAAGAGTTAGACACCAAGTAAACTTGGAACAAAATAAAACTCCAATACTAGTATATCACTAAGATAAGTTTCTTATCAAGGAGTACATATCAAAAAAACTTTTCAACTTTAACTACTAATAATTCACAATAACTCTAATAAGCTAATTGCATTCAATTTATGCATAACAATACAAATCATTTTACTAATAAGACCTTGCAATTTTTACCAGTCTTCTTTCTCTGATCCGTGTCATATTTCTTCTCTTGTGTGTTCGTTAATTTAGTACTGGAAAAATTACATGAAAACCAATGTGCAAATAAAGCCATCAGTGTCATTTTAATGTTGATGCTTGATATCCCTAGTTTGATGTGTTAACTAGAATAATTATGTTTAATAGGTATTCCCTGCACCAGCTGATAGAGAGAGGGTTAAATCCTGTTTATCTGAATTGGGCGAAATGAGCAACAGTTTCAAGAAGGCATTGAATGTTGGAATGGAGCAACTTGTCTCAACTGTGACACCTCGAATCCGTCCCGTATTAGATAGTGTTGGAACAATCAGTTATGAGCTATCTGAGGCCGAGTATGCAGACAATGAAGTGAATGATCCATGGGTGCAGAGACTTCTCCATGCTGTTGAGACCAACATTGCATGGCTCCAACCTTTGATGACTGCCAACAATTTTGACTCATTTGTTCATCTGGCCATCGACTTTGTTGTAAAAAGGCTTGAAGTGATCATGATGCAGAAACGATTCAGTCAGCTTGGAGGCCTTCAACTTGACAGAGATGCTAGAGCTTTAGTTAGCCATTTTTCTGGCTTGACTCAGAGAACTGTTAGAGACAAATTCGCACGTCTTACCCAGATGGCAACTATCTTGAACTTAGAGAAAGTATCTGAGATTTTGGACTTCTGGGGTGAAAACTCAGGACCCATGACCTGGCGATTAACTCCAGCTGAGGTGAGGAGGGTGTTAGGCCTGAGAATCGATTTTAGACCCGAAGCAATAGCTGCTCTAAAGTTGTAATCCCTGTTGTAATGTTTATGATTTCCTTTAATAATAGTAATAGATTCTTTTATGAGATTTTTCAATTAATCTTATACTGTAAAATGAAATTTGTGTCCTCAATTTTTATTTATAAATTGTGAACTTTTGAGGATTCAGTTAGACATGTATCTGAGTTTCATTCATTATATCCAATAAAATGTCCCTGAGGTTTTAATTGCTCATTCTTGTAATGATATGTACTCACTTTTGCCTTTCATGGCTCCCACTTGTTCTACCCTTCGTATTCATTTTATTAAGTCGGCCTAGAGTTGACCTCAACAGGATCTTCATTACTAGTGTTGGGTCGTGATATTTTACATATTAAGTCGACCTGATTGGGCCCATTCATTTGTTTAAATTTTTTGGGTCGTTTCTATTGGGTCTGGTCAGTTGGGCCGAGTCAGTGGCTTTTCTTAGTTAAGTCTTGAAAGGCTTGGGCAGAATTGAAGGGATCAACCCATTAGATATTTTAATATCTCCATCTTTGACCGATAATGATGAAAAAAGCGTGATGATAATGATATTCAATTCTGCCATACATTTATGTGGATGGGATCCGGGACTACACGGCCAGAGTGATGAAAAGCAGTGACTACAGGTAGTGGGTGAACTGTGATGCGTTTGCAGAAACCATCGAGATCGAGGGACCGTAATCATACAAGAGTGGGTGGTACGATGGCAAAAGCAGAAGAGTATATCATAGCAAGGAAGTCTCAAAAAAAAGGTACACATAATCGATAATTTTATCTCTCTCAAGACACTAGAGATTATTATCCTCCATTGTTAACCTCGCGAACACACCAGATCGACTCTCACGCTTTGAGCTATCCCCGATGGTCAAGCCGCCAAGCTCTTGGTGTTAATCGTGTTTCTTATCTTGGGATCGTGGCGCCTTAAGTGGTTGGGGACGTAGCGAGAAGATCTTGGCGTTAACATTGGGCGCTAAAAGGAGGGTCGTGTTCTAGTGTCATTGAGTTTTCAATCACATTCATTTAATCTACCGGAAGATGTTGAGGAGTAGAGTCGATACACCGGAGGGCAAAGCGATGGTCGTGAGTTCGTCGTTAACTCGTGTTTCTGTTAAGGATCGTCTGGGTCCTTCCAAAAGTGCTCATGAGAGCACGACTTCTAAGCATGATTCTGGGGGTTCTCGTTCGAGAGCCCATGTCAAAGCCAAAAGGAGGTTGAAGTTTGATGAGGACAGAGATCGTGATCGAGACCGAAGGCGGATAGAAGTTTCACCGTCTAGAACTCGTCACCGAAGTGGTCAAGATGACAGGGCTGCCAAGTTGGCAAAGATGGCAGAGGAGGCGGATAAAGCTTTGGATGTTCTTCTAAAGCAAAGAGAAGATATAGCCGAACAGATGCTTCGGGTTGCAGAGTTGAGGGACGAGGCATCTAGTCATGTTCAAACCGAGAGGCGTAGTAGGCCTAAAGATGTGCAACAACGAGAAGGAAAGGAGCCAGAGCACTCTATTCACGCTTCTCGAGGACGACCTCAGGAAAGAAGACGGTAAAGAAGTAGAACTCCCGAGGTGTCTAAGAAAGCACTTGTAGTAATTGGTTCTCACGGTCGTGGCGGTGATAGACAGAGGAGTCGATCGAGGGAGTATGTACCCGAGAACCGAAGGAGAGAGCATCAACGTGAATATTCTCATCATGAGGATAGAATTGTATGCAGGAGTAGAACCAAAAGTCCAACAAAAGCGGTGGGATCAGACAGAGGAGGTCGATCCACTCAGAAGCAGAAGATTATTTAGGAGAAAGAAGTCTCCTCGCAACCAGAAGGTGTAGATTTCTTGATAAAGGAGTTGAAGGAGCTCCGGAAACAACTGGATGAAGTTCAGCAGGTGAAAGACACTCCGGGAAAGAAGGCGTCTCCTTTTTCTTCGAATATCCTCAAGGAGAAGGCAGACACCACAAAGAAGCTGCCCCATATGGAAAGTTACGATGGATCTGGGGACCCTTACGACCATAGCCAGGCGTTCGACCGGTTGATGGATTATTATGATTTCACCGATGCTGTCAAATGTCATACGTTTGTCACAACGTTAAGGAAGGACGCGAGACAGTGGATGGGGACTCTACCTGCAGATTCGGTCTCGTCGTGGTCCGAGTTGTGTGACAAATTCCATGCTCGTTTTGGGAGCAACCGAAGAAGAGGGAAGCCTACAGGTTCTTTGGCACAGGTCCGACAGTTCACCAATGAATCCTTGGGTCAATATGTGAAGCGGTTCAGGGAAGCTGTTGGCCAGGTGTCCGACCTCAATGACCTTCAGGCTGTGGGTTTATTTCAAAACAGATTAGATTTGGTAAAGTCAGAGAAGTTGGTGAAGAAGCTGATGTTTCACCATCCGAAGAGCTTTGGCCGAAGCCTTTGATAAAGCCGAAGGCTACATTGTGGTGGAGGAGGCTATGAATAGCCTGAAACGTCATTCTTCGGATCGGATGAAGGAGGAGGATACTCCTAAGGCTGAGGGCGATTAGAAGAAGGCAGGGGGGTATAATGATCGGCCGGAGGGCAGCTCGAAGAAGTACAACAATACATGGCGACAGGGAAGTAATCGCCTACCTGCTCCTACCCCGAGGGTGAACAAGGTTTACACCAAACTGAATACGGATAGGTTGGTAATTTTGGATCAGATCAGGAACCAACCGTTCTTTGAACCGCCTCGTGACGTTCTCAAGTCGGGCCAGGGCAATGCTCGAAAATATTGTGGCTATCATCAAGCTGCAGGTCACGATACTAATGAGTGTTGTAATTTAAAGGACTTCGTAGAGAGGAAGGTTCAAAGCGGTTTATTAGTTCAGTATGTGGCCGGGAGGGACCAATAACAAGAGCAGCAGAATGTTGACCGTACCGTTCAGACGGTTCAAATGGTTCCACACGTGCAGCTTGCTCCGAATCAGCCACCAAGGCACGTCGTTGATGTAATAACCGGTGGGACAGCAGGAAAGTTAGTAGGAAAGAAGAGGAGGGGATATCTGGATTCAATCATGTCCGTGGCGAGTGTTCCCCCGAAGACCAACAGACCGTTTCCAGGGACAGTTATATCTTTCAGTGATGCAGATTATCCTTCGGAGCCCATCGAACCCCATGAAGGAGCCTTGGTGATCACAGCACAAGTGGGTTCGGTGGATATGAAGCGAATGATGATTGACAACGGGTCTTCTATTGATATTCTTTATGTCCACGCTTATCAGAGGATGCATCTTGATGGGCAAAAGATGAAGGTCGGACAGGAGGCTCCTTTGTATGGCTTCAGCAACGATCCGGTCAAAGTGGCAGGAACTATTGAGCTACCGGTCATCTTGAGATTGCTCTCACAACAGTAGAAATAATAATGTAAATTTTATGTTGTGCATGTAGATTCGGCCTACAACGCCATACTGGAGACCTACTTTGACTGCTCTCCAAGCAGTGACCTCCATCCCTCACTTCAAAATCAAGTTCCCAACAGCACATGGAGTTGGAGAGGTATCAGGGGACTTAGATCCGCGAGACGTGCTCTGAAAAATTTGTGATTGCCTCGGGAGTAGGGTCAAGAAAATGAAGCGGCATCATGGCGATAGAGATTGAACCATTCACTGAAAGTAGTTCAGAGCCATTGGTCGTACCAGCAGGAGAGACAGAGGAGATCGAACTTGTCCTTGGGAAAATGGACAAAACAATGAAGATAGGTTCGGGTTTGCTGGAACCTCTCCGGACAAACCTTATGGAACTTCTTCGCTGTTATGCGGACATCTTTGCATGGGAGCCACAAGATATGCCCGGGATTAGTCGAAAGGTTGCCGAGCACCGACTGGATGTCGATCCATCAAAGAAGCCAGTTCGGCAGAAAAGACGGATCTTTGCACCTGAGCGACAGAGGATCATTGATGAGGAGATCGCGAAGCTGATAGCTGCTGACTTCATCTTTGAGATCGACTACCCGGAGTGGATGACAAATGTAGTGTTGGTGCAGAAGCAGAATGGGAAGTGGCGAGTTTGCATCGACTACACCGACCTGAACAAAACATGCCCGAAGGACTTCTATCCTCTGCCCCACATTGATCAACTTATTGATGCGACTTCGGGGTATGCACTACTAAGCTTTATGGATGTTTTTTCAGGTTATCATCAAATTTCTATGTGCAAGGAGGACATTCCGAAGACAGCATTCATCACACACCGTTCGGTGTATGCCTATAAAAAGATGACCTTTGGCTTGATTAATGCTGGAGCCACCTACCAAAGAATGATGAACTTTGTCTTCTAGAAGCAGCTCGGAAGGAATATGGAGGTATATGTTGATGACATGATTGTGAAGAGCATGCTTGTTCAGAAGCATCTGGATGACCTAGAGGAGTGCTTTCAGACGGTTCGTCATCACAAGTTGAGGCTCAACCCTGCAAAGTGCACCTTCGGGCTTGGTGCAGGGAAGTTCCTAGGATATCTGGTCAGTCAAAGGGGTATCGAGGCCAATCCGGAGAAGATCCAGGCCATACTGAATATGAAGACTCCTCAGTCATTCAAAGATGTTCAACATTTGATTGGTAGGATTGCAGCTCTTAGGAGGTTCATGTCCAAATCAGCAGAGAGGTGTTTGCCATTCTTTGATACGTTGAAGGGACTGAAGAATGCGAATACTTTCCAGTGGACTTCGGAGTGTGAAGACGCCTTCCAAGGCATAAAGACGTATTTGTCTTCGGCTCCTTTATTGGTGAAACCTGCTCCGGCTGAAACTTTGTATTTATACCTGGCACCTAGTTCGTTGGCAGTTGGAGCAGTGTTGGTTCGGGAGGTCGGTGGGAAGCAGCATCCGATTTATTACGTCGACCACATTTCGAGAGATGTTGAAACCAGTGCGAACATTGAGAAATTTGCCTTTGCTCTGATAATTGTTAGTCGAAAGCTCAGGCAATATTTTCAAGGTCGGCTCCTGTTCGTCTACACGGATCAACCATTGAAGAAGGTGATGAGCAAACCAGAAGTTTCGGGGAGATTAGTAGCATGGACAATGAAATTATCTCAATTTTTTATTGAATATCATCCCCGAACTGCTATCAAAGGTTAAGCCTTGGCCGATTTCATGGTGGAGTGTTCGTTCTCCGAAGAAGATGCCGAGTTGCTAGAAGCCGAAGCGTCTGATCGGGCGATTCTTGATTCTTGACATGGTCGAACTCATGGACGCGCCGATGCAGATGGGTCTTCTATCGTGGATGTCGATTAGGGTGGATCATCCTGACAAGTCCGGAGGGATTCAAAGTGCAGAAGGCCATCAGATTCGGGTTCAGAGCAACGAACAACGAGGTAGAGTATAAGTAAGTAAAGGGCGGCAGGGTCCGTTTGGCGAAGAGTCTAGAGGTTCAGAAGTTGATCATTTACAGTGACTCTCAACTGGTCGTCAAGCAAGTATCAGGAGATTATGAAGCTCGTGGAGCGAGAATGATCAAGTATCTAGCAGAGTTGAAAGACCGGCTTCAGTATTTCGTCTCCTATGAGTTTCAGGGTATAGAGTGTAACGACAATTCTATTGTCGACGCATTGTCGAAGCTGGCCACTACGGATGCTAGCGTTTTCGATGGGTCAGTTTATTTGGAAGTTTTCAGACCGAAAGTGTCCAAAGATGAGGCGTTGATGTGTATGTAAACGTTCTAACTGCTGGATGACTCCCTACATAAAATATCTGGCAGATGGCGTCCTTCCTTCGGATCAGATGATGGCAAAGAAGATCAAGTACAAGTGTGTCAACTTCGTTCTTATTGATGGGGATCTCTATCGAAGGGCATTTTCGTCACCATTGTTAAAGTGTTTGGTCCCGTCCGAAGTTGAATATGCTCTTCGGGAGGTTCACGAGGGCATCTGTGGCGACCATATGACTGCTAAGTCATTAGCCTACAAAGTACTTCGGCAGGGTTTCTACTGGCCTACAATCTTCAAGGAAGCTACGGAGTATGTGAAGAAGTGTGAAAAGTGTCAGCTCAACAGTCTGATCCCACATCAGCCACCAGAAGAGCTATACTCGATCTTCTCTCCTATACCCTATGCTGTCTGGGGGGTGGATATACTGGGTCCATTGCCAAAAGCTAAAGGTCAGGTCAGTTTTGTCATAGTTGTCATCGATTATATGACCAAATGGGTAGAAGCGAAGCCACTTAGGTTGATAACGGAACAAGAATGCCTGAAGTTCATGAAGGAGTCATTAGTGTTTCGTTTCGGAATTCCTAAGGTGGTGATATCGACAACGGACACCAGTTCGTGGGATCGAAGTTCGAAGGATTTCTGAAGGAGCTGGGGGTTCAACACAAGAAGACTTCAGTGGCTCATCCACAGTCAAACGGGCAAGTTGAAGTGACCAACAGAACGCTGCTGAATGGGATTAAGCGCAGACTGGACGAAGCTAAAAGAAGATGGCAGAAGAGCTGCTCAGTGTATTATGGGCTTACCTGGGACTACACCAAGGACTATAACAGGATTCACCTTCAGATTGGCTTTATTAATCTATCACGCTTTAGTCCCAGTTGAGATTGGATCTCCAAGTCTTCAAGTTAGTCGGATTCAAAGAGATCTACAATGATGAAGGATGAAGGTCAACTTGGATCTCTTTGGAAGAAGTCGAGAGGTGGCTTTGATCAAGTTAAAAACTTATCAATGGAGAGTAGCAAGCATTACAACAAGGGGTTATGCTTCGTAGATTTGAAGTGGGGACTTCGTCCTTAGAGAAGTTGAAGCATCTACGCCTCAGAACATGAGAAAGTCGATGCCGAATCGGGAAGGACCAGATGAGGTGATCAAGCACCAAGCCGAGGAACTTATCGGTTGTTGAAGGCATTAGACGGATCGTAGATCAAGAACACTTGGCATGCTGGTAGACTTCGGAAGTATTTTTAGTAGAGATCGAGTCAGTCTCCCGGAAGTCTGTAAATATTTGGTCATCATCAATAAAAGATTCACTTTTTCACAATTGATCTTCTTCCTATTGATCCTAAATTCACAACGGTGTAAGGAGGACGGGGTGGACTCGCTGACCATTCGATGGTGGCCTTATCGGTAGGAGTGTCCTTATGAATTTGTCTTACCGCGAGTGGTAGACAAATTCCATGGTCCTTTTAATTTTGTTTTACCGCGAGTGGTAAACAAAATGCACCGAAGTAAGGAGGACGAGGTGGACTCGCTGACCATTTGATGGTAGCCTTATCGGTAGGAGTGTCCTTATGAATTTGTCTTACCGCGAGTGGTAGACAAATTCCATGGTCCTTTTAATTTTGCTTTACCGCGAGTGGTAAACAAAATGCACCGAAGTAAGGAGGTTCGGTCGGACTCGCTGGCCATTCGATGGTAGCCTTATTATCAGGTGTGTCCTTATGAATTTGTTTTACCGCGAGTGGTAAACAAATGTCTTTATATACTTGTTTTACCCCGAGTGGTGAACAAGATCTTGATGGTGCAAGGAGGATCAGCCGAATTCACCTTATGCCTAATCCATCTCACACTTCGGAAACGATAAGTATACATTATTTTATTTTGTTCAAGTGTTGAGTTCGGTTCGTCCAATTCATTTCATTAAGTCCAGTTTATTATGTTCAGTACTGTTCTTTAACTTAACTGTTATATGCTTTACCTGATTCATAATCTAAGTTAAGTTCAATCAGATTAATTGATGCTAAATTATTAACAAGAAACGAACTACTAAGAAGTCATGAGAAGGAAAATTAAAATTTCATTAATAATTAAAACGAGTTCACATAACCAGAAAACAAAAATTCTTTACAAAACTTCTAACACTAAAAAGCAGTAAGATCCTATTCAAACACCACCTTCGTCTTCAGAATCAAGAAGGGCTGGATCTAATTGAGCTGCAATCAGATTTTCTTTGCCTCGATCTCTGCAGACTTCATAACCTTCGGAGTAGACCTTCAAAATCTCTGCGTTCAGCTCATCAGATGCCCGGTATTCAGCCTAAATTTCTCTACGCAACTCTTCGGTTAGAGGAGGAACTCGCTCCTTCAAAGCCTTCAGCTTATCTTGAAGCTTTCGACGCCTGACCAAATGCCTTTCTTTATCTTCAAGGGCCTTCGCCTGAAGATTGTCCACTTGTATAGCTAGGCTCTGGTTAGCTATGGCGAGTTCTTCGTTGTTAACCTTCAGAACCTCGTTCTTTTCAACAAGGTCGGCATTCATACTCGTCATGTCCTGTTGGCTGGTCTTGGTCACTTTTAGCTCCTCTTTGAGGGCATTGAGTTCTTCCTTAGTCCGAGCCAAATCTTTTCGAAGATGTTCGTTGTTAAACTCGGCAATATCCCGTTCATGCCTCTCATTCGCTACGGCAGACTGCAGAATGACATTCTATTTTCTGGCAGCCTCTTCAGCAGCTTCGGATTCCATATGTTTAGGGCATAAACGCCCGAAAACAGCATTGGCCTATACATACTCAGTATTAATCAATCATTTTCAGATATATAACCTAAACATGACAAAAAGTATGAAGATTGAGAAAATAAGTTTACCTGTGCTATGTAACTTATACCCTCGTCGAGCAGATCCTCGATTGAGCGATCGCCGAACTTGTGATCATCGGTATCGCGAAAAAAGGCATTAAAGAGATGAAAAGGGAAGTTGGCATTATATCGAGGCCATAGAGTCGACGATGCCATAGCATCATTCTGGAATTCATAAGATGAAGGCCCAGGTGGGGGTGGCTTTGGTCGTTCAGGAGATAATATGGGATGATCACGAGGTGGTGAGGGATCTATGTATATGTTCTCAGGAGATGGGGATCGCTCTGGAATGGGTTCGTGAAGTGGGGATGTTGCAGAAGCTGAGCTGGGGTGACTATCTGACGGTCGTTTCCTTTTTTAAGTTAAGGTAGGGATAGGTTCTATTTGCTCATCTTCGTCAGAAGCTTGTATCTCCACTAGAACTATCGGAGGAAGCTCGGTTGAAGACGGAGGCACTCTAAGCTCTTCGGTTGTTAGAGGGGTAATTTTGGTTCTTAACTTTTTGACTCGAAGAAGATTTTTTCGATCGTGAACAGGCAGATCGAGTAAACCTCCTCGAGGGGGGACTGGTTTGGTAACTGGTACAGTTTCTGGGATGATTGGTTCAGGATCTGGGATGGGCTCAGCAGAGATCGGAATGGAGGTTGATCGGGGTTTTTGGATGGCCCTCTTTTTACGACGAGGTTGAAGAGTTTCTTCGGGTAAAGGAAGGTCATCAACTTCTGGCTCGTCTATTTGAGATCCAGTGGTGTGTGCTTCAGGGGTTGGATCATCTTCGGGTACAGTTTCTAGTAGTGGAATTTCAGCAGCTTCCGAAGATTTTCCAGAGAGAAAATCTTCAAATTCCTTTATTTCCAAGGAGTTCGGTCTGATCAAAGATACTGCATAAAGTAAACAGTCCCATGTTAGAATTCACTTCACATAAATTTCCAAATATATATATATATATATATATATATATATATATAATCTGATTATATCTTGTGACGCCCCAAAATTTGTATACGTCACCCATCTTGGGTCGCCACTTACGTGGTACATAAATTCAAATACAACTTACTAATATAAGCGTCAGGTATAATATTTACATAAACTTTGAGTTTGAATACAAATATTGTCTACTAGATATTATACAAACTCAAAAGGAGTCCTCATTACAACTATTATCACACTATTTCACGTAATAGTGATGAGGACTACTAATGCTATCCTCCGGACCATTACTGCTCGTTCGAGCTTCGTCCAATTATGTTCTCATTTCAAGAGAATAAGTGAAAGAAAAGGGTGAGCTCAACTAGCCCAAGAAGAAATATTATGACTAAGATAATGCGAGAATAAATTATCATTAGCCTTCAACAGTGTTAAACCGATAAAATACAATAGATAAACCGGTTTAATCTGCAATGGAATAAGCAATCCATTAAAAGAGTCAAGTAGAGAATAAAGTCTACTATCTTTTAGGTTTTAAAAGGTTTTCATCAATTTTATCATTGAGACTCGATTTTAATAAATAAACCACCACATTTAATCATTCCTGCATTACTGGCCAAGGATTTTCATCAAATTATCAATGGTCAGCGACTATACCGAATCACCCCGGTCATAATCATACCAAAACTATCCATCACCGCATTACAAAGTCATCGAGGACTTTAGTCACATCATTTATATCAAGTCGTGATTATACCGAATGATCTCTGGTCATAATCATACTAAGTTCATCTACGCACGTAAGCCAAAGATAACATAATATAACACGAGGATGATGACGATGACATAATAATTCAATAAAACAAGTTCAAGAATTATTTAATCCATGAATTATTAACGCCCAAATTATCAACATGACATCTTTTTTCGTAGAGTAAAATTCAAGAATGATCGGAAGAATATTTCCATGAAAAGATCTTTGGATGAAACGCAAATATCAAGGATATTCTACTAATTTCATGGAGTATAAGTCAAAGTTTTAACCAATTTGGGTATAATAAAGAATGGAATAACAAAAGAAATCACCATGCATGCGATTTCAGATGTAGGCAAGTTATTCCAACATAATAATAATAACGGAACTGTCGGGTGAAATTCACAAGCGATGGATGTTCCACAGAATAATAAAGATGGAACTGCATCCGTAAAAAACACACAGATAGGATATTCCAACAGAATGATAAAAAGATTTTAACCAGTCGGTGTAAAACACACGCATGTGATGTTCCAACAGAATAATAATAAAGATTTTAACAGTCCGGTAAAAAACACACGCATGTGATGTTCCAATGAGAATAATAGAAGAATGTCACCAAGTATAGGTAAATCAGCAGATACAAAAGTTATTCCAATGAATAATAAGCAATGGAATAACATAAGGATTTCACCAAGTATAGGGTATGCTGGCAGACACACTGAAGTTATGTATAGGGTACGCCACTTTTTACAAAAGTTATTCCAATGTAATAATAGTGAATGGAATAATGAAGTTCTCTTCAAGAAGAAAGAATAACACCCTCACCGTGAAAAAGAACTGAATATAAGTAGTGAAGTAGCAGAATACTCTTCTTCTTTCTATAATTTTCTCTATAGCTTCTCTCTCTATAATTTTCTCTCTGTAGTTTCAATGAATTCGTAAGAAAATAATGAAGGAATGAGCTTCTATTTATAGGAAAATGGAATGCATAAGAATTAATCCATGAACTGGTCCAGATTGATTTACTTTTAATCGACGGTCCATATTTAAAGAAAAATCTTTTAAATAAAATATAATATATTCTATTTATATAAAAACATTTTACTATCTGAAACATTTACGCAATACTATGAAAACTACGCAAAACACTACGCAACACTACGCATAATAAAATATAATATATTCTATTTATGTAATAACTTTAATAAAGTATTCTATTTTATATAAAAGATGTTTCGCTTTTATTACGTTAATAATACGAATAAAACAAAACGTCATTATCATTATAATAATTCATATTATTAATTGTGATAATGGAATCAAACTGAGTGACTTCTCACATAAAGCATCAATAATCAATACCGTAAAGTGCTACTACGCAACCACACGTGACATCGCATTCTTTTTACTACTAGGAGAGTAGTTCAACAAAGATCAACCGGTAAAACTTCCATAGTTATTTTAATAAAATATTTTTGTCGTTTTCTCAATCCAAACAATAATTACATTGTAGGGTCCACCAATGATTGAGTAGTTATACTTAATATTCCTCGCTAAACCTAATATTCCCGACCAATCGAATATAATATAACCACTGTGATACTTTGCAAAATTTATAAATACTACCCACAACTATAATATTATCTCAAATTCACACCATAATATTAAAAAATTATTTAACCAAATTTAAATCTTTATTAATAAAACTGGGTCTCACAATCTCCCTCCTTATGGAATTAAGCCCTCGAAATTAGGGGTACGATACTGGTATGATAAAGAGATGAGGATACCTTGAATACCTTTATCGTTTAAAAATATTAAATTCATCTTTGAAATCGCCAAAGCTATTCATTAACAATTCATCTTTGCACTACTGTGCTAAAGATATACAACCGTAAAACCAATAATGCTAAGACGCAGACTTAATAGTATCACGACCACCTAATTATCCATGCACCAACGCCAAGGATATTCGTGTTTTCAATTACTGATTATGATTATACCGAACAATCCTCGGTCATAATCATACCAAGTCCATCTATGCACGTAAGCCGGATGACTTTGAACGCATCCATGAATTAATATTTTCATTTGAGACTCATTTCAATAATTAATCCACATCATCGAATCATCCCCGCACTCTGGTGCCAAGGATATTCATTAAGTATCACGACCACAAATTATCCATGCACTACTACCAAAGATAATGTGTTTTCAATTACTGATTATGATTATGCCAACAATCCTCGGTCATAATCATACCAAGTCCATCTATGCACGTAAGCCACGAGATGACTTTGAACACATCCATGAATTAATATTTCATTCTTGAGACTCATTTCAATAATTAATCCACATCATCGAATCATCCTCGCACTACTGTGCCAAGGATATTCATTAGTATCACGACCACAAATTATCCATGCACTACTACCAAAGATAATTGTGTATTCATTAAGTATCACGACCACAAATTATCCATGCACTACTACCAAAGATAATTGTGTATTCATTTACTGATTATGATTATACCGAATAATCCGTGGTCATAATCATACCAAGTCCATCTACGCACTACAAAAGCCACGAGATGACTTTCAACATAATATAAACGTGAGGATAATGATATAAAGAATCAATCAAATGAGATAAAGGATAAATATTAAACATTTATAATATAATTTATCCAGATTCAAGAATATCCCCATGTTATCAATCATTTAATAATCTCATAATCTAATAACATTAATATTATAACAATATTTTAATCACTTCTTAAATTTATAAACAATTTATCTTAATTGTTTACACTTTACCATATAATGCATTTAATCATTCAAAATGTCATACTCATAAGATATCATCACCAATTATCAAATCTCTCAAAAAAATATGCATATACTCTATATAGGATTCTCTAGCCATAAAATCCTATTTTCAACTTTGTTACTTCACATAACATATTTAACTCATATGTTCAGAATTAAACTATTTTCATGAAAAATATCAAATCAATCCCAAAAATATTTCTTTTCTGGAATTTAGCATAATATAGTCCCATGATGAAAATATATTTTTCTCGAATTTTAAAATTCATTTACTATTTTTCAAAATCAATTTCCAATAAATTCCTTAAGAAATTAGCTACCTCAAGTTTAACTCCAAAATTCCCAAATCTTGGCAGGACCTCACACATGTTAACGTGAGCTTCTAGTTTAAATTTCATGGTCATCTGAGTTATAGAACTCCGGTTATAGCGTTTTAAATCGGAAAAACCTAAATATTAAAATAGTCATAACTTGCTCATTTTAAGTCGTAATGAGCTCATTTTTGGACAGGAGGTACTTTATACCATATACCTTCATGTCCCAAAAGGCCAGAATTTTTCTCATAATTTAAGTGGTCAAACAGTCCCTTAAAGTTTCGGGCAGTAGCATTTTCGAAATTTATAGCTTTGACCTCCTTTGCTAAAATCGGTCCACACAAAAATCTACAACACCTTTTCCAGTAATTCCACTTGGATTAGTTAGGTAACTCATAGATCTAACTCTAGGACTTGACCACATTCAAAAATTCAAAATATAATAGGAGATATGGTCAATTGAATTTCATGTTACGTTTTCACCAAAATCGATTTTCAACTCTTTTGTGATTTCTAAGAAACTTTCATGTTTTCACATAATAACCAACATAACTCATCATAAAACTTACTAATACCTCATATACCCATGATTTTCATTAGTCCTATGCTTTTATTATGACTTTCATCATAAACCACGTAAACCTGTTCATTTTAGTTCAAGAATTATTTGAGGGTTTAAGAAATGGGTTTTATCTTCGGGTCAATACAAAATTCGATTTCACGCCCAAGTAGGTTAAGAAGTCTTCATAAATACGCTAGGAAATTTATTAATAATAGAAATATCATTCAAAGCTCGTGACTCTCATCTAAGACTTGGATAAGACGTCACATTGATACCAACCGTGACTTCTATCCCTTAACCTAGATAAGACTCACAATGATACCTATAAACTTGCCATCTTCATTCACGATGTCGCCTACTGTAAAGCCCGGCGGTTTTGCATTCCCACAAGGAAGTTAACAACGAAAGGTTCGGGGCTCTTTACTTATGGCTTGATATGACAATGATTAACTTTAGGATTTGGTTACTTTGAATTGCAGTGTAACAGGTTGTTATAAATATAAAAGCTAACAACCTTACGAAAAGCATGATGAGTAGCTAACCAATTGATTCAAAATCACATCAAAGGCAAATATTTTCAAAAAGATAAGATCGACAGTAACGTGAAAATGTTTATTTGAAACAACAAGATTAATAAATGATTGGAGGTAACGAAGGTTTCTCCCAACGAAGTTTCAATAGATAAATCAAAGTCTAATTTCTCCGAGTCAAATTTAAACGTTGAACGCAAGCAAAGAGAGATAAAAGAATGGGTAGAACCCCAGATTCTAATAAGGTATGACTTCATGAAGAATTTATAATTAACTAACCCGCTAACTAACTTCGTCGTTACCCACTTTTCGAGAAGTCACGAAAAAACGCTTCTTCCCCGAAACCACCGATTTTGTTTTTGTCCGTATCCGCCTTTGGTGCCACTATCCAATTTGGACTTGACTTCACTATACGACAAAATCGAGCTAAATGACCTTCTCTTCTTGAAATTTCCACTTCTATTATCTTTGCCATGATTACCAATCAAGTGGTTACCATTCTTAGCATGATAATTTCCCCCACGATGGTTATCATTGTTCGATACCGCATTGCCACCAAAGATGATTATTATCGTGTTGTTGGTCGTTACCTTTTGTTTGAATCGAATCAACACTCTCATGTGCTTCATTGCTTATCTCAAAGATTTTCGGATGCCATTCTCAAACACCGTCACAAAACAAGGGTTAATTGACATTTAACAAATTATCCCTATATTCTAACCGACCAATCAAATACCAAATAAACTTAGGTAGGTCATACTAATGAAGGAATTTCGCTCTCCCTCCTAGTTCTTATCTCAAGATCTTAGCTTGAGGATCATATCCTAAGCTCGATACCAACCGTGACGCCCCTAAAATTAGGTATACGTCCACCCATCTTGGGTCGCCACTTACATGGTACATAAATTCAAATACAACTTACTAATATAACTGCGTGGTATAATAATATTATAAACTTTGAGTTTGAATACAAATATTGTCTACTAGATATTATACAAACTCAAAAGGAGTCCTCATTACAACTATTATCACACTATTTCACGAATAGTGAGGGACTACTAATGCTATCCTCCGGACCATTACTTCGCTCCCCGACTCGTCTCCGCCTATGTTCTCATTTCAAGAGAACGGTGAAAGAAAGGGTGAGCTCAACTAGCCCGAAGAAGAAATATTATGACTAAGATAATGCAGAATAAATTATCATTAGCCTTCAACAAAGTGTTAAACCGATAAAATACAATAGACAACCGGTTTAAGCTGCAATGGAATAAGCAATCCATTAAAAGAGTCAAGAGAGAATAAAGTCTACTATCTTTTAGGTTTTAAAAGGTTTTCATCAATTTTTATCATTTGAGAGACTCAACTTAATAAATAAACCACCACATTTAATCATTCCTGCATTACGGTTGGCCAAGATTTTCATCAAATTATCAATGGTCGTGATTATATACCGAATCACCCCCGGTCATAATCATACCAAAAACTATCCATCATCGTGCATTTACAGCCACCGAGGACTTTAGTCACATCATTTATATCAAGTCGTGATTATACCGAATGATCCTCGGTCATAATCATACTAAGTTCATCTATGCACGTAAGCCAAAGATAACATAATATAACATGAGGATGATGACAATGACATAATAATTCAATAAAACAAGTTCAAGAATTATTTAATCCATGAATTATTAACGTCCAAATTGTCAACACGATAATTTGCCAGTAGAAAGTAAAATTCAAGAATGATCGGAAGAATATTTCCATGAAAGATATCTTTGGATGAAACGCAAATATCAAGGATATTCTACTAATTTCATGGAGTATAAGTCAAAGTTTTAACCAATTGGGTATAATAAAGAATGGAATAACAAAAGAAATCACCACGCATGCAGATTGCAGATGTAAAGTTATTCCAACATAATAATAATAACTTAACGAAGTCGGTGAAATTCACACCGAGCAGGATGTTCAACCAGAATAATAAAGATGGAACGGATGGGTGTAAAACACACGAGATAGGATATTCCAACAGAATGATAAAGAGGCGGAACCCGGTCCGTGTGTAAAACACATGCATGTGATGTTCCAATGAGAATAATAGAAGAATGTCACCAAGTATAGGTAAAATGGCAGATCAAAGTTATTCCAACAGAATAATAAGCAATGGAATAACATAAGGATTTCACCAAGTATAGGTATCGCGTATCATACAAAGTTATGTATAGGGTATGCCACTTTTACAAAGTTATTCCAATGTAATAATAGTGAATGGAATAATGTAAGTTTCTCAAGAAGAAAGAATAACACCCCTTACCGTAAAAAGAACTGAATATAGAAGTAGTGAAGAAAGTAGAATACTCTTCTTCTTTCTATAATTTTCTCTCTATAGCTTCTCTCTATAATTTCTCTCTAGTTTCAAATGAATTCATAAGAAAATAATGAAGGAATGAGCTTCTATTTATAGGAAAATGGAATGATAAGAATTAATCCATGAACGGTCCAGATTGATTTACTTTTAATCTGACTATCCATATTTAAAGAAAAATCTTTTAAATAAAATATAATATATTCTATTTATATAAAAACATTTTACTATGCAAACACTATGCAACACTATGCATAATAAAATATAATATATTCTATTTATGTAATAACTTTAATAAAGTATTCTATTTTATATAAAAGATGTTTCGTTTTATTACGTTAATAATACTAATAAAACAAAACGTCATTATCGCTATAATAATTCATATTATTAATTGACAATAATGGAATCAAACTGAGTGACTTCTCACATAGGCATCAATAATCAATACCAGTGCTACTTATGCAACCAACACACGACATCGTACTTTTACTACCAAGTAGTTCAACAAGATCAACGGTAAAACTTCCGCCGTTATTTTAATAAAATATTTTGTCGTTTTTCAATCCGATAAATAATTCTATCATGGGGTCCACCAATGATTGAGCCGTTGCATTTAATATTCCTCGTTAAACCTAATATTCTCACCAATCGAATATAATATAACCACTCAGATACTTTTGCAAAATTTATAAATACTACCCACAACTATAATATTATCTCAAATTCACACCATAATATTAAAAAATTATTTCGACCAAATTTAAATCTTTATTAATAAAATCTGGGGTCTCACAAATACTTACATTTGCGGTCGTATAACCACGCCTGCTTGGAGAGAAGTCCATAGTTCCATTCCTCCTTCGGGAAGTTGTCAAAGAGCTCTATCATTTCGGCCTCACGCTCCTCGAGAATGTCTCCAAAATCGGCAAAAATCTTCTCATCGGTAACCCAACTCGGTAAGGAGGCAATCTCTGGTCCCTTAACGAAGAACCATCCTTTGTGCCATCCTTTGTTGCTAGACGAAGTAGAGACCAGCGACCGTCTCTCGAATTTCTCTCTTGTCTTCGGAGATTGTTTGCTTATGGCCTTGAATCCTTTCTCTCTCAGGTGGCCGATCTTGTATACATAGAAGAAAAAAAATCAGTGTAGGTTCCACACCTAATTGGCGGCGTAAGCGATGAAGGTCGGGATGTGGATATAAGAATTTGGCACCCGGTTAGGCATGAACCCAACACCCGAAACCCCAAAGATGGTTACTATGAAAGAATGGAGAGGAATCGAACCCCTTCTCTAGAATGGTCACTTAATGCACCATTCCATCCTTCAGACGTTGATACATTCGTTCCTCGGATCGGGAGCTCTCACCAAGTGCGATCCGGATGTGGCACCAAATTTCGGATCCTCTTCAAATCGAATTCAGTGACAGTTGATGGAGTGTTGGCGTGAGCATAACGTTCCTTACTCCTATAAAATGTAGAAGGGTTGGGAAGGGGCTTCGTTATTGGATTTTTACTTGGGGTTGCAACCTTAGGGTTTGAGCTTGATGCCTCTTTGCTGGGACTTGGATTTGGTGGGACGGTGTTAATGGGGGTCACTCGAAGAGGTGAGCTCTGATTTGTATTCAAGACCACCATTGTTGAGATTTTGCAGAGAAGGGAAGAAAGGTTCGAGGGAGAAGAAAAGAGCTCAAGTGTCCGAAATTCAAATTAGCAAGTAAAAACTATCAAATTTGGGGGAATTTACTTTTTATATTGGCAGTTACACGAATTACGAAGGCGGCACATTTAATTTCTGGTAATGATGGAGAACTGGAAGGGGTAGCGTCCGGTGTAAGCCTTAGATATTTATTAAATTGGGCCTTTCAGTTCGATTTCTGGTTTTAGCTTGCCTTTATAATTTTAATCCCTTACCAATTGGGCCTTAATATGCTTCATTTTGGGCCTATTCCGCTCTTATCAAATTTCCCATGTCTTGGACCATTTATAGTTTTCTATTAAACACCTTGTTTAATAAAAAACTAGGGGGCAATGTTGGATCGTGATATTTCACATATTGGGTCGACCCGATTGGGCCCATTCGTTTGTTTAAATCTTTTGGGTCGTTTCTATTGGGCCTGGCTAGTTGGGCCGAGTCAGTGACTTTTCTTAGTTAAGTCTTGAAAGGCTTGGGCAGAATTGAAGAGATCGACCCATTAGATATTTTAATATCTCCATCTTTGACCGGTAATGATGAAAAAAGCATGACGATTGGTGACCGTCAGATCTCGCCATGCATTTATGTGAATGAGATCCGGGGAGACGGTAGAGATAGAAAAAAAGTGACCATTGTGTAGTGGGTGAATCAGATGCGATCGGCGAAACCATCGAGATTCGGTACGTGTCGAGACGAATGGTGGGTATACGAGAACCGGCTAGAGAGTATATCATAACAAAGAAGTCTTCAAGAAAAAGGTACACACACATAACTGATAATTTTATCTCTCTCAAGATACTAGAGATTATTATCCTTCATTGTTAACCCTTGTGAACATCTGTACTGACTCTCACCCCTGAGCTATCCCCCGACGGTTGAATCCGTCAAGCTCTTGGTGTTAATCGTGTTTACTATGCGGGATCAGGACGCCTTAAGTGGTTGGGACGTGACAGAAGATCTTGGCGTTAACAACTAGCTTATTTTCTAGTATTAGCTGGGGAATGAAGTGAGGGTCTTATGCTGCAATAACAGGTTCTTCTTTACTCGCTTATTTTTCAGTATTAGCTGGAGATGAAGCGAGGGGCTAATGCTGCAACATTTTGGTCGACTTGTAACATTGTGGGACTTAGTTTTCTGTCATGCGTCGTCCTCTAGCTAAAGTTATTTTCTGCAAATCCTATGTACATATGTGAGTAAAGTTATTTTCTGCAAATCCTATGTACATATATGCTCACGCGGCAGGTTGATCTAAACCAGATATGAAGGCAGTTTAAAGAAATTAGTAGAATCCAGGTACGGGTGTAATATTAATTTGCTTCACCAAGATGGGTTTGGTGACTTTGTTTTGCAGCATGCATTTCCTAAATTCATACCAATTGATTAACTGGATTCTTGCCTCGGTGTGTAAATTTGAATCTGAATCGTCTATTCTAGTGATAATAGTCAATCTTCTACTAGTAATATTTTTGGCCAATTTTCTGATAGTAATATTTGTTGACCAATGTCCGGACAACCTTTTGCATTAAACCCACAGAATGTCTGAAAGTTCTATTGCACCACAAAATCTTCTGCTAGTAAACCCACAGCATGTGTTTTCATGGGCAAAAAGGACACAACCTTTTGTATTAAACCCACAAAATGTCTGAAAGTTCTATTGCACCAGGATGCTTGTCAAAACCAAAATGGTTCTCAACCTCGGGCTTCAGTTCAAATACTGCTCCACAGAATAAAACCAAGAAAATGACAAAAGATCATCAAAGGCCAAAACCGTTTGGGGTTGCCATTTCAAATCACTAGTCCAATGGATAACGTTACATTACAGTCATGATTCATGAACAAGAGAGAAACAAAACCAAAATTGAAACTGAGAAAGCACCTAAACAGCAAATCTTGCCAATATGTGGACCTAATTCATCTGGCAAAGTAAAACTTGGTGATTGGCATCAGTAAGTACAGAATGTCATTATGTATCTATCAATTATGAAATCCAGCTTTCAAGGGTGAAACGACTACCGGTCTGAGAGGTCAGACCTGAGCAGTGCCTTCAGTAAACTTTGGATCCTCACATCTGTACTTCCCATCAGGTCCAATTCCAAAGCCTTTTGGATCTGCAAAAACATTCTCCAGCAGCTGGCTTCTAGATGGAGATGGACTTTCATCTGCAAACTCAACAGCTTCCTCGATCACCTCATCTATCTTCTTCTCAATGGCCTTTAACTCTGCTTCAGTGGCCAGGTTGTTTTCAACCATATATTTCTTCACGGCTGTGATAGGATCTCGAGCAGCATAGTGAGCCTTCTCAGCTGCCAAAATAAAAAGGTGCAAGGCATAAGACCTATATATAGCTAGTTGTGGCGACCGCATTATTTGGGCCAATGCGTCTCAGGCTGTGTACATGGATAAATGGACGCGCCAGATTTAAAAATTATTTTGCCTTCCGCCCCTATTAGGACCTGATAGGAATTCAATGTGATTTTACCAAACTTATCTTGACTTAAAAGTAATAATTATACCATCATCAGTCTCCACACCAGTGTCCCCCTGAAAAGTCCATTAGTTTCTACTCTCTCTCTCGCATCTCATAGTGTTGCCGCAAACAGCCCAGCAGGAAAGGGGATTATATACTAAATCTTTTGAAATTGAGGTCACTTTAATTTGATAAAATTACATTTCGTTTACATCTGGTAATACTAGTGATGGGGATGGGGTTTTTGGGATAAAGGATTAATATCACACAGACAATTCTCACGTAAAACTCAATCAATTAATCATTCAATGTCTCCAAATCAATGTTCTAAAAGGCGCTAGGCGGGCGGGCGGAGGGGGCCTAGCGCCTAGGGGGCATAGGCGGGATTTTTTATTTTAAGCCAATTTTAATATTTTATCTTATATTTATCCAAACAAAACAATAATATAAAGCAAAACAACTTATGATAAAGATAATAAAGGCATTTGCTTAAAATTCAAACACATATTCATATTGTTAATGTTAAAGTTCAAACACAAACATGCAATTGTTCAAAGTTCAAACATATTTTTAACGTATTAATTTTATTCATAAACAAGATTGCTATTAAATAATAAAATTTCAAATTTCAAAAAATTTAATTCAATATTAAAACTTAAGAAACTAAACATAAATTTAAAATTATATTGAATTAAACTAAATATTACAAATGTATCATCATTTAAATAATTTAAAGTTGGAACAAGTTCAAAAAATTACAACTATAATAAAATTATCCATTTTGACTTGATATGGTTCGCTTCTTGTTGTAATTTGATATGCTATAATCAGTATTATGATTTAGAAAAATAAATATATCAAGATCTGATTTGAGTAGTTATTAAAATAAAATAAAAAAACTCTTCGCTTAGACCACTTTAATTTTCTAAAAGGATTTTTTTGTCGCCTTGGGGCCTCGGTGAGTGTCGGGGGGCCTAGTACTAAAGCGAGGCGCTAGGGGCCTAAGCGCTAAAGCGTGGCCTAAAGCGGACTTAAAGCGGGATTTTTAGAACACTGCTCCAAATAATGAAGTACATCACTATTTATAATATTCCTAAACAACTTTCCTAACCTAAATTGAACTTTAATACGATAACTACAAATTAAAGAAATTAATTAAAGTACAACTTCCAACTCATATAGGCTTCCAAAGCCTTTTATATTGTTCTAACCAATTTTCACGTACTCGTCCTACATCATTTCTCCTCCGCTGAAAAAAACTCGACTCCGTCGAGTTATCAACACAAGAACAATCACGTCGGATCACCAAGGAAGCCTTTACAAGCTTCAAATTTGACATGTTGAGAGTGCAAGTAAGAGTGAATTTGGTATTGCCTTTGATAATCGAATAGATATTAGCACGAGCATCATGTTGTGCGTGACGATCACATAGCCACTTATGCCCTAAGATAATGTGACAAACTGTAAGGAGTAGAACATCACACATAACGATATCCTTAAGCTTGCCAACGGAAAATGTAACCATACACCTCAGGGTAACCCGCAACTTTGTATTGGTAATCCATACAACATTATACGGCTCCGGCTAAGGCTCAACTTTTAACCCAAGTTTCTTAACTGCTTCCTCAGAAATAACATCTGTACAACTCCCAATATGAATCACAAGAGAGCACATCTGTCCTGCACATATGACTCGTCTGAAAAATTCGCCCACGATGAATTTTAGGATCATCCTTATGTTGTTGGGCAACAAGTAAAGGTCGAAGAACATCTAAACATCCTTTCAAATGAGTATCAGCTTTTAAATCTTGTTCATCGGGCTCATATTCGCCGTCTATCGGCTTGCAAACCTCTCCGTTTACGTCAGCTTTTCCACACGCTTTGTCAACAATAACAAGTTCCCTAGAGGGAGAAGATGCAACATTCATCTTTGGGGAAGAACACTCAAAAGACATGTGACCAAAACCACGACAATTATAGCACCTAGACGAATTGTTGTTGCTTGCATTAGAAAAACATGGGGTACTGCTAGTAGCTGAAGGGCTTGTTGATGATCTTTCCATTGACCTATTTAAAACAGGCTCCACAAAAGTACACTCCCTCTGAGTTTAGACTTGTATTGGAGGCCTAACATAATTCCTTTTCAAATTAACCTCTATTTGGGTGGCAACTTGAACAACATCATCCAAAAGCAATAGTTTACATGTAGCTATACCACCTGCAATCTCTAGATTCAATCATCGACGGTACATGGAGATTAAAACTTCTTCAATCCAAGGAAATTCAGACCGTGTAACCAAACTGTAGAACATTGAAGTATACTCGACTACAAATTTACTTCCTTGTACCAACTCAATTAACTGCAAATATGCTAGCTGCTTATAATCCGAAGGTACAAAACGCCGTGTCATTGCAGCTTTCATATCCTCCCATCTTCTCGCAACTGTATACAAATTTCGCTGATGTTGATCCCACCAAATTTGAGTTGTTCCGTTCAACTTCGCTTCAACAAAGAAGAGTTTACTTTCATCGGATAATTCATACCAACGAAAGAAGCTCTCCAAATTATGAATCCAATCGAAGAATGTTTCGGGACCATTATCGCCATTAAAATCTTCCAACATTTAATTTTGCTCCTCTATCCACTGCATTCATCCTAGGATCTGGAACATGGTGATGAACTCATGAATTAGGGTCATGCTCCTATAGTCTCGTATGATTAAGATCCGGGATGGGGTTTTCAAAAATTTTAGAAGCATCTTCTTGTCCCTTATCTACGCGTTCCGTGAGTACATCAACTTTTACTGTAAGTGCTTTAATAGAAGCCTGAACATTTGCAGTAAGTGTTGTGATTGAGTCTTCAATCCTCTTGAGACGCTCATCTTGTTGTAACATATAATTATCAAGCTTGGCGTTAATTTCTCCAGCATTAACCATGGTTTCTTTGAATAAATATAGACTCTTTTTTTTGCTCTAGAGACTTGAGTGCAAAAAGTATAAAGAAACAAGATGAACTGAAACTACTGAAACTTCAGGTGCTGAAATGAAAGAAAATGAAACTACATGGATTGATATGTAAAATTTCAGGGGTAATTTTTAGATTTTAGAAAACTTAAGGGACTAAATTAAAAAACTAATAAAACTTTGGGGTACCTAATTATAATTTGCGAGGAAATATCAGATCAGATCAAAAGGCTATTTGCCTTTATCTTCTTATATCTTTTACGTGTGAAGAAGTTTGTTGGTTCCTTTACGCAAGAAGTCTGTTCGTTCCTTCACGCAAGACACAGGAAATAAAAATAAAGAAAACCTTGATCGATGGAGAAGAGAGCAGCGGCGACAAGAGGCGGCGGTTGCGGTGGCAGGAGGCGGCAACGACTATTTTTTGCTTTTTAATTTCCTTTCTTTTTTTTCTTTATCTTCTTTTAGGTTTTGTTTGGAAGTTAGTTGGGGTAGGTCGATATTAACGGCTACGGTTTTAGGAAGTTTTGGGGTGTTCAATTTGGTATATGGCGGTGGTAACTACTAAGGCAGATTATGTTGGTTTGTTTGTGTACTGTTGATGGCTCAAGGCAGTGAATAACGACTAATGGTTTCTGCAATGGTTTAGGGTTTGGGTTAGGCTCTGTTTGGCTGGATGGTTAATATATGTTGGCTAATTAGGCAGCTTAAAGGCTTATGCGAGAGGTTATGTTTTCTGTTTGTAATAAATTTGGGACTACTGGAAATTGATAACAGGAATAAAAATTGCAATTAATAAATTGCAAACCTTGCTCTGATACCAAAATGATGGGGACGAGGGTTTTGGGATAAAGGGTTAATATCACACAGACAATTCTCACGTAAAACTCAATCAATTAATCATTCAATGTCTCCAAATAATAAAATAAATCACTATTTATAATATTCCTAAACAACTTTCTTAACCTAAATTGGACTCTAATACGATAACTACAAATTAAAGAAATTAATTAAAATATAAATTCTAACACAGGCTTTCAAAGCATTTTATATTGTTCTAACCAACTTTCACGTATTCGTCCTACATAAATTAGTAGCGGTACGCGGGAGTAATAGGGGTAGAAGGGTTAAAAGATTTAAATTTGGCATGTCTATTTATGCAATGGACTGCCAAAGATGCATTGGCCAAAAGAGTTACCATAGTCACTGGTTGCCAAGGATCACTGCCATAAAGGTGTGTACGGTGATTTCCTTTTAAAAAATCACATCCGTCAAAGGCTCAAAACGGGTTGACTACTAAACACTCCATAGTCAACTTTTGTTGTGGATCACTGGCCTATATAACAAACTACTCACTCATCCCGATTCAAGATAGAGTTAATACTTCACTTGCACAGTTTAAGAAAGAGTAGAACTTTACAATACTTTTTTTTGGTACCTGTCCTAAAGTATTGCATTCACATATTAAAGGGGCCACAAAATTGATTATTTTAAATTTCACACATAAGATAAAGTAAATTTGAACAATTGATGCACTGACATCTGCAATAGGTCATCATACAGGAGTCTTTTTCTGAAAATCTTGGCCACCAGATCTGAAGATAGTTCAAAACCACCCCATATTGAAGTTCTAAATGTGCCACGAGATGCAAAATACACACATTGAAATATGTATCAATTTAACTAGATGGTAAACATAGACGTCTATATTTCTCCTAAAAGAGTCTTTACTTTCGAATCAGGACACTCCATTTCGTACTGAAGATTATTATCATCACAGTCCAAAGACAACAGTATACTTCAGCTACCAGTCAAAAACGTCTGATGTGGTGTGATATAATTCATTCAAATGTACTGCCAGCTAAAATAGTAAGGACACATTGGTTATCCAATTTAAAAACCTTCATTGTCATTGTAGTAAAACAAAAGGAAAAAGTTTAAACCTAGAATCGGAGAACAAAATGGTATTAAAACCATGACTAATGGTATAGCCTCAATTTAAAGTTTGAACTGAATGACATATTTCAATTTTCAATCTCTGACCATCATTTCCCATGATGTATAAAGATTCGGATGAGGATCTATACAGATGGTTATTCCTAAATCACAACTGAAGCATTAAAACATTCATGAGGCTTCTTCAAACCATGTCCTGAATATACGGTTCTCTAGAGATGAAACAGAAACAAGGAACCTCATGATGTAATAATATATGGCAAGGTTACTTATAATAATAATAATAGAAGGAAAGGTTAGAGTAACATGCTGAAAATAAAAGATAAAAAATGGAAAATTGACAACGGCGTGTATTTACTAACTTAGTGATTGAAAAGGAGACAACCTGTTACATGGGAACACTGGCAAGAGGATGAATTGTAATAAGGAAATGGATTATGTATGATGAGGAAATTGAGAACAGTTGCAACTGGATGATTTGTGATGAGGAGGGCAGGAACACAGGCAAGTAGATGCTTTGTGTGAGGAGGTTGGGAACACTGGCAAGTAGGTGATTTGATGAGGTTGGGTACACTGGCAAGTGGATAATTTTTTATGAAGAGGTAAGGCACACTGGCAAGTGGATAATTGGTGATGAAGAGGTTGGGCACATTGGCAAGTGTATAATTTGGATGAAGAGGTTGAGCTTCAAGATAACGATATAGAGTTATTGTAGGATGGAACATGCAATATCAAACAACGTCTGGATCTTTTCCAAAGAACAGGTCATTCTTGTTAAGCCAACTATTTGTAGACTGTAGTAACTGAAGAACTGCTCTTTTTCCTATCAAGTGATAAGGCTTTTCTCTTGTGTTTTCACCCCGAGAAGTTATATATAGATGAAGATATGTCAATGCGGCTTCTTACTTCCAAACCAGATCCCCTTAAAAAGGCACTACGAAGCAGGGCTTAATGAATCCATATAAGATGTGGGCAGATAAGTGGAGTCGGGCAAAGAAATATTATTTCAACATTCAGCTCATCTTAAGGATGCATTTTTCATTAATCTAGCAATAGCTTGCAACTTATAATTTGGAAATAGATTCAAATTTAGAAAAATTATGGACGAGGTTCTAATGATAATGGGAAAGTAAAGTAGTTAGAAACTTGCAATTCATTATATTTTAATGTTTATATAAACCATTAAAAGTTTCCAAACTCCATTAGGTTTATCATGCATGTACATGTGCTTCCTATAACCTCGTGGAATCCTTGTAAAATATACCAGCCCACATGCTCTAAGGAACCTACAAATCCTGTGTGTACACTGAAATAGAAATGTTTTTTCACTCGTTAATAGCAAACCAGTTCCACCTAGCTATTCAAAGTGATGGTGAATTTAGCATAAATTAGACATAAAATAACAACATGCTAACTGAGAAGGAAAGCATAAATAGACATAGCAGAAGACCAGAACTGAAACTCACCAGGGTCACGAAGCTCATCAGGATCAGCCAAAGAGTGGCCTCTGAACCTGTAGGTTTCACATTCAATTAAAGTAGGGCCTTCCCCTCTCCTAGCCCTCCCAACAGCCTCCTTTGCCACCTCCCTGACCTTCAACACATCCATCCCATCAACATGAACTCCCGGCATCCCAAATGCCGGTCCCTTCTTCCAAATTTGTGGGTCAGAAGTCGCCCTCAAGTGGGACATTCCAATTGCCCACAAATTATTCTCGACAACGAAAATGATAGGTAAATTCCATAATGCTGCCATATTCAAGCACTCGAAGAATTGGCCATTGTTACAAGTCCCATCCCCAAAAAATGCCATGGTCACATGATCACAATCGGCCTCTTTCAAAACCTCCCTGCGGTACTTGCTAGTGAAGGCGGCACCGGTGGCAACAGGAATTCCTTCACCAATAAAGGCAAAGCCACCAAGGACGTTGTGCTCCTTGGAGAACATATGCATAGAGCCACCCTGGCCACGGCAGCAGCCGGTGGTTTTGCCAAAGAGCTCACTCATGACTTGGCGAGCAGGGACCCCTTTGCTCAAAGCATGAACATGATCTCGATAAGTGCTGACAACAGAATCTTCCTTCTTCAAGAGCTTGATGAAGCCAGAGGAGACAGCCTCTTGGCCATTGTACAAATGGACAAATCCAAACATTTTCCCCCTGTAATACATTTGGGCACACATGTCCTCAAAGGCTCTTCCAAGAATCATGTCCTCATACACCTCCAACCCTTCTTCTTTTGTAATAAGCTGCACAACATCATCATCATGTATACATAAACACATATATGTGCATACGCATCCATAGATGGATTTTTTTTTATGTTACATACAACAAAAGATTAAAAGTGTAAAAAAAAAAAAAATAAGAACATTATGGAAAAGTGTGATATATTACTAAACTTGGTACTACAACACATACATATATAAACACCCACAAACCGAATTATGCTATATCTCACTAAAGCTTGAAACTTTGAAGAAAAGGTGTTCAAAGATGATGAGAGAGAAGATAAAGAGATTAGAGACGTAACATACCAGATTGGTGAGGGAAGTGTTGGATTTGAGCTTCTTTTCCTTGACGACATCCGATTTAACGGCAACGACTGCGGAGGATCGGGGTAGAGCAGTAGCTGAATTGGGTCTGGAGAGGCGGAATTTGTTGGTGGATCCAAGAAAAGAGGAGGGGAAGAAAGAAGTGGAAGATAATTTGAGGAAGGGATCAAAAAGAAGTTTTTCAGGAGATCTGGCGGTGGTGGAGTTGAGAGGCAAAGGATGGATCATGATTTTGGTTGCAGAAGAGAAAGCTGAAGACATTTTTGACGCGCTCACCACTGAATGAATCTCAAAGTTGGTTTCTTTCTTTTATTTGGGGGAAGGAAGAAACTGCGGTCTTTTGAATATATGAATGTGAGAAACAAATGGGGAGATAAAATAATATCAAAAGGAGGAGAAATCGAGAAAGAAAGAAATTGGGGGCGGAGAAAACAAGAACAACTTTGAAGTTGTGGAAATAACCGCCTGGAGCGTTAGCTGGCTGCTCTTGAAATGAAAAGATGGCCACCCACCTATAACTACAATTCCTGGAGTGGTTAGCATTAACACTCTTGTTTATGAGTTTTGAAAACAAAGTAAAGAACACAAACCATAAATTAGAATTGAAAAAAAAATTAGAAAATTTAAAGTTTTTCTTTGTTTTGTTTCTGAGTTTTTAATAAAAAATTTAAAAAATTTCTTTTCTTGCGTTTTTGAGTTCTAATGAAAATAAATATTACTTTTATAAATTTATCCTTATATTAATTATAACTATTGAACCATGAATAAAAATATGTAAAATAAATTTAATCAAAGAAAAAATTTCATAATCAAATATAATATATTCAAATAAATGTTAAACAAAATTACTTCTACAAAGTCATTATCATACCATACCTAAAAGTCATCAAACATAATTTGTATTATTAATACTAACAAAGATTATTCATCAAATTCTTCAAGAAATTCAATCTCCTCTCTAATAGTAACCCAATCACTGCGCAACTAGTAGAGGTGGCAAACGTGCGGGCCGAGCCGAGCGTATAAGACCCCGAATTTTATAAAATAAAATTATTTAATTTTTCTAATAATTATTATTCAGTAAATGGTTAAATTGATAAAAGGTTAAAGTTAAGGGTGATATATGTAAATATTTAAATACGCAAGTAGTTATAAAATACTCATTGTTGTCGGGGAATATTCTTTTGGTCGTGGAATATTTTGTTATTGGGAATATTAAATGCAATATAGCCATTTTCATGGGCCCCATAATAGAATAAGCATCGAATGAAGAAAATGACAAGTTTGAGTTTTTATAAAGGGTTAAGTTCAGATGACTTTTGGGGTTCAATTCGATTTCACTTAACCAATTGTAAGACGTAAACCTACATTTAAACACACCCGACTTTTTTGAGTTAAAGTGAAATCGTTACCTTTTAAAATCTAAATTAACCGCAATGCGTGCATGTCGACGCCAAAACGCTGTGAGAAGGGTTATAACGATCCAAAAAAGGTAGTAAATGTCTAAAATACCATTTTCTTCCTCGTTATCTTCCTCGCTCTCTCTTGCGGTCTCTCTCTCTTCTTCATCATTGAAACCCAAATTGCTTCATCCCATCATCATCCCTTCTTTTCTTCTCAATCTATCTCCAAATCGTAGTAGGATTTCCAATTTTCTAGGTTCTTCCCCATTTCAAATCCACCAAAGAAGGCGTACGCAATTTTCTAGGGTTAGTAATGGATGAAGATTGAACAAAACCCGTTTGGAGATCGGGTTTGGGTCCGTCGAGTCCCGAGTTTCAGATTCGGTAGGATTTCTACTTAAGCTTAAGCTTATGCTTGTCGTGGGCTCATTTGGGATCGAGATAGAGAGAATAGGGTAAATGATTTCTACACTAATGGGGTAAATGATTTCTACACTAATGTTGATACTTTTCTTGAAAACCCTTTTCCCCAAAATTATTATTTTGATGAGTTTCCCAAATTCCCATTTGATCGATTGGAAGAAATGCCTCAACACTTCTTTCAAGGCGAGACCCATATGATTTCTTTGAAGAGTTGATGAGCCAACGAACCTTTTCCAAGCTTTATCAAACCGGATAAAGCCTCCTTTAGTTCAATAATACCAATCAAGGTTGTTCGTGATCTCAACTAGTTGATTCTCAAGAATTGCCTTTCTTTTCGTAAAAGCGGACTTGTAAGATGATGGTTCAAGAGATGATGTATCTCCCAAGGCTTTTTTTTTTTTCTTCCGGACTAATCACCTCATCGCTACTTCAACTTTGTGCTCGGCCCGTAAGAACATCAATATTCTCAAAAATATTGACCTTTGATCTTCTACTTCACTTTGAAAGGGTATTTCATCCGTTGCTTCACTTTGAAAGGGTATTTCATATTCTCCAAAATTATTGACCTTTGATCTTACGCTTCACTTCTCCAAAGTCCTTGAAATACCCATTTTCAATATGGGTATTTCATTTTTTCCTCTTATGGTTGTATTTTTGTTCAAAAATTAAGTGATGTTGGTCATGAAGATTAATGTCTCTTTTAATCAATTGATGCCTCCTTTAATTGAAGCTTCGACAACCTCGCAGTTATTCATTGTGTCTTGATATAGATTTTTAATCGCAACTTCAAAAGGAAGTGAAGGAAAGAATTGAAGCGAGTGAAGGAAAAGGGCCGCAAGGATGGAGTCTTTACAATGAGAGAGTGAATTAAGTAATGAGATGATGGACATTCGTAAGGATTTTGTTAGCATTCATGGAGTAATGCTTCGTTTCAGTAATGTTTTATGCTTCAAAATCCTTTCTCATATAGGGTGGAAATTGAATGATAAGCTTCTGAAGGGCAGAGGAATCAGAGTAAATGAATGAATGGCAGGTGGTGGTTTGGGTAATGGAAGAGGGGTTGAGACGTTGAGTAGCTATTGTTCGTAGGTGAATGCAATGTCTCATTGATGAACAGATGCAATGATGAAGTGGGTCCAAAATGGTCTAATTGATGTGCGTTCAAGAGTTTCTATATATACATGCTCTGTTTTTTTGGTAGGATCATTCGTCGTTGCATTTCCTCATGCTCTACATAAGCTTCAGGTAGATACAATGCAAAAGTTGTAAATCAGTATATGGTAAATACATTGCAGTTTTGCTAAGGTTGCAGATGGAGTCGGTGGTAATGTGATCAAGTGAAGTTAAATTTTTTTTTTATGAGATTCAATATTGAAATACTATCTGTGTGATTCTATGGAGATGCTCTTATTTTTAAGTGTCAATTTCTTGAGTTACGTGGATGGTGCGTTGAATAGAATATCGAGCATGGATTCGCTTTTCGATTTTATCCTCCCCTCATCTTGCAAATTTATTCTCTTTCAATTATCAAATAAAACTTTCTTTACCAATTATTTCTCTCTTTATGTTCTTCCCCGACATCTTCTCTCATCATCGTTTATATATAAGAAGGGTAATTAAGTCTTTATCCAATTTAAGTAAATGTGAGTTATGATGAAAGCATTTTTTCACTTTAACTCAAAAAGTCAAGGTGTTTAAATGTAGGTTTATTACTACTACTGGTGGTTAAGTGGGAAACCCACAAACCCTGTGTGGTCATCCGAACTTAACCCTTTTATAAATAACTACAGTAGTTGTTACCATTAACATTGTTGGAATATCCGTGGTTAAAATACTGATGTCTACGGGTCGCATCTTGAGCATACAGTATTGCTTGATATTTTGAATTATTGATTCTTATGTAAGAAGGCACTCTTGTGAGACCCCAGATTTTATCAATAAAGATTTAAATTTTGTCAAAATAATTTTTTAATATTATGGTGTGAATTTGAGATAATATTATAGTTGTGGGTAGTATTTATAAATTTTTCAAAGTACGCAAGTGGTTATATTATATTCGATTGCCTGGGGAATATTGGTTTAGCGAGGAATATTCGCATAACTACCAATCATTGGTGGACCCCATTAATGTAATTATTGCCGCTTGATTGAGAAAACGACAAAAATATTTTATTGAAATAACGGCGGAAGTTTTACCGTGGTTCTTGTTGAACTACTCGGTAGTAAAAAAATACGAAGAATACGTGTGGTTGCATAAGTAAGATTACTGGTATTGATTATCGATGCTTATGTGAGAAGTCACTCGGTTTGATTCCATTATTGTCGATTAATAATATGAATTATTATAAGCGATAATGACGTTTTGTTTTATTCAGTATTATTAACGTAATAAAAGCGAAACATCTTTTATATAAAATAGAATACTTTATTAAAGTTATTCTATAAATGTAATATATTATATTTTATTATGCATAGTGTTGCGATAGTGTTTTTGCATAGTGTTTTGCATAGTATTGCATAAAGTGTTTGCATAGTAAAATGTTTTTATATAAATAGAATATATTATATTTTATTTAAAAGATTTTTCTTTAAATATGGACCGTCGATTAAAGTAAATCAATCTGGACCGTTCGTGGATTAGTTACTATGCATTCTATTTTCCTATAAATAAGCTCATTCCTTCATTATTTTCTTACGAATTCATTGAAACTCTAGAGAGAGAAATTATAGAGAGTTTATAGAGAAAATTATAGAAAGAAGAAGAGTATTCCTGCTACTTCACTACTTCTATATTCGGTTCTTTTTACGGTAAGGGTATTATTTGTTGCATTCGTAAGTGGGTGTTATTCTTTCTTCTTGAAGAGAACTTCATTATTCCATTCATTATTATTACATTGGAATAACTCGTAAAAGTGGCATACCCTATACATAACTTTGTACGCAGATACCCTATACTTGGTGAAATCCTTATGTTATTCCATTGCTTATTATTCGCTGAATAACTCAGTATATGCACGGTTTACCTATACTTGGTGACATTCTTCTATTATTTCATTGGAACATCCACGTCATGTGTTTTACACAGGACTGGTTCCGCTTTTTATTATTCGTTGGAACATCTCGTCGTGTGTTTTACACCGGGACTGGTTAAAATCTTTATCATTCCGCTGAATATCCTATCTCATGTGTTTTACACCGGATCTGGTTCCATCTTTATTATTCGTTGGAACATCCTGCTTGGTGTGAATTTCACGACCGGTTCCGTTATTATTATTCTTGGAATAACTCCGCATCATGCAAGTACCGCATGCATGGTGATTTCTTTTGTTATTCCATTCTTTATTATACCCGGTTAGTTAAAACTTTGACTTCTATACTCCATGAAATTAGTAGAATATCCTTGATATTTGCGTTTCATCTAGTATCTTTTCATGGAAATATTCTTCGATCATTCTTGAATTTTACTCTACGTAAACAAAGATCATGTCGACAATTTGGACGTTAATAATTCATGGATTAAATAATTCTTGAACTTGTTTTATTGAATTATTATGTCATTGTCATCATCCTCATGTTATATTATGTTATCTTTGGCTTACGTGCATAGATGAACTTAGTATGATTATGACTGTGGATCATTCGGTGATAATCACGACTTGATATAAATGATGTGACAAAAGTCCTCGGTGGCACTGTAATACTGTTGATGGATAGTTTTTGGTATGATTATGACCGGGGTGATTCTGGTATAGTCATGACCATTGATAATTTGATGAAAATCCTCGACCGTGGTACAGGGATGATTAGATGTGGTGGTTTATTTATTGTCGAGTCTCGCCGATAAAAATTGATGAAAACTTTTAAAACCTAAAAGATAGTAGACTTTTATTCTCTACTTGACTCTTTTAATGGGTTGCTTATTCCACCGCAGATTAAACCGGTTGTTTATTGTATTTTATCGGTTTAACATCGTTGAAGGCTAATGATAATTTATTCGCATTATCTTAGTCATAATATTTCTTATCGGGCTAGTTGAGCTCACCCTTTCTTTCACTTTATTCTCTTCGTGAAATGAGAACATAGCCGGGACGAGTCGGGAACGAAGTAATGGTCCAGAGGATAGCATTAGTAGTCCTCACTATTCGTGAAATAGTGTGATAATAGTCGTAATGAGGACTCCTTTTGAGTTTGTATAATATCTAGTAGACAAAATTTGTATTCAAACTCACGCTTTATAATCGATTGCATACCACGCAGTTATATTAGTAAGTTGTATTTGAATTTATGTACCATGTAAGTGGCGACCCAAGATGGGTGGACGATACTTAATTTTGGGGCGCCACAACTACTCAATAATTGTTACACAGTAATTATCGCTCAATATTTTATTTTATTGATTCAATAATTGCTGCGTTGATATTTTATATTATTGTTGTTTCAATAATTGTCACGACACAGTATTTTTTATTATCAAATCAATAATTAATATTATTAGATAACATTATTGGCAATGTCTAGAAAGTTCTGCCAAGGAGAGGTTTGGTCACCTAATTGAGCGCCAGATGGAGAAATTTTATCTGAAAGCCCCCTCTTTCCGGAACCGCATCGTCATTATTATTATTGTGATTCGTAATATTATTTGTGAATAATTAATTATTGATTTATATGATAAGAAAATATTTATTTGATGCGGATATAAATGATGAATTTATTTATGTGGTTATAAATGAAAAAATTAATGTTGAGGTATTTTATCAGGATTTTGTCGGATTGGAGGTATTAAAAGATCAAATCGGTGTTCTTAAAGCTCTATTGCGTGAGTTATAATTTTAATCCGACCGTTGGATCGTTGTGATTTTTGGATATGTTATACATATATAAGTTGAGTATATGTCCGCAAATTTTGAACCGTTAAAAATTAACGTATGATTTGTTATGAATTTTAAGAGGTGTTGAAAATCATTCGTTTGTAGAATTCGGATATTTTCTGTTTGGAATTTGGAAAAACTTTCTTCTGCAAAGTTGTAGAGAATTCGATTTCGTGTGGAATGGACATAAAATTCGTATTTTTATGATAAACGGGCTATTTTCTATGAATTATTGAAGTTTCAAAAAATAAAATGATTTTTTTAAATCTTGGGTGGGACCCACTTTTTTTTTAAATTTTGAAAACATGTGTTGGAAAAGTTTTTCAAACATGTTGGCTGGTCTTAGATGGCTGGTGGCATAGGAATTGAGAATAAATAAATAAATATATTATTTTATTAATTTAGTATCCTTTGGCGTTCTAGCATTTTCCTATAAATAGGTGCTTATGTTAGAATTGAAATTCACACCAGAAACATAAGTTTTCTCTCTCTATATTATCGAGCATATTTTTGTGAGTATTTAGATACTTTGAGAGTTGCTTTTTAGTGCAAGTTTCTTTCGGCTTTTCATCCGATATTCCAGTCAGAAATACTGCTCTTTTGAGGTAAGGGATTGTAAAGGTTATTATGTTTTTCAGTTTTGTAATTTTTCCGACCTTCAAAAATTTTGAAAAAATTTGAAATGATAATTTGATGAGTTTTCTAGATTGTGTCCAAAAATGATGATTTTTGGATTTATAGATTAGGAGTTATGAATTTTATGGGAAAAGACTATTTTAAAAGTAAACCCTTATAACTCCTTGTGGTTAACTCCAAAATTGGTAAAATTTTTATTGGGAGTACATGTATATAATAGCAGTATACTCTGTAAATTTCAGAATTTTTGGACAAAAGTACAATTTATGATAAATGTCTAAATATTCGGCAGTTTTGGCCATATGTAAATGAATTTTAAAAATTCTGAGAAAAATATATGTTCAATATGAGACTATATTCTGCTAAATCCCAGAAAAGAAAATTTGTTGGTACTGATTTGGTATTTTTCATGAAAATATTCTAGTTATGAGTAAATGAATTAAATATGTTATGTGAAGTAACAAAATTGAAAAATAAGATTTTATGGTTTGAGTATCTTATATGAGGTATATGCAGATTTTTGATGAGGAATTTATAGGAAAATATAGTTTCGATAATTGCACGTTTTGGGGCTCAAAATATTACAGTACAATACCTTCAACTTTTCTTTCATTTTTAATTTAGTCCTGCAAGTATTATCAAACTTGCACCACCTCCCCTAATAGTAAATAATGTGAATCAATAGTTTAATCATGTGAATCAATAGTTATAATCATGTGAAAATACGAATTACAGTATAGTACCTTTATCTATACTTTCATTTTTAACTTAGTCATGCAAGTATTATCAATCTTGCATCACCTCCCCTAATAATACATGAATGTGAATCAATAGTACACATGTGAACAAATAGTTAATAGCATGTGAATTAATAATAATTAATTGCTCATTTACCCGATTAATTACCCGGTTGGTCAATATAACTTCTAGACATCAATTACTATCGAAATAAATGTCGATTTCAACTAACACTAATAATCCCAACACAATGGAAATATTTTTCTCAACAATTTTATTTTTGAAATTTTGAAGTTTGACTTTTCCAAAAAAGTCAATCGTTGATTTTTTTGACCAAAAAGTCAACCCCAAACAAATTTTGTGTTTATAGTCTATTTCTACTAATTTCATCGCTTGGGACTCAAATATCACATCCACGTCTCCAAATTCAACTCAAGAACTCAAATTCGATTTTTAATAACATTCATCATTAATATTATAACTCACAATATTTAACAACCGTGTCGTTCCTCAGGAAAAAGGGGCTTTCCGATAAGGATTTTTCCTTATTGGTAGCGCAATTAGGTGACCACACCTCTCCTCGATAAAACTTCTAGACATCATCAATATTGCAAATAATAATATGAATAACTTTGTTAGTCTCAATTATTGATTTAATAATATAACATATTATGCAGATGATATTGTGACAATAATTGAATCAATAATACGAGAGATATGATCGCAAAGAATTATTTGTAGCAATAATTGAGTATAACCGGTGACTTCTCACGTAAGCATCAATAATCAATATCGTGTTACTACGCAACCACGCCAGACATCTTTATTACTTTTACTCTTGAGTAGTTTAACAGCTTTTTTAACAGTAATACTTTCATTTGTTATTTTAATAAAAATATAATTATGTCGTTTTCTTACTACGATAATACTTCCGTTGTGGAGTCCACCAATGATTGTGCCTTCCTACAGATATTCCCCGACAAAAAATATATTTTATAACAACTTGCATACTTTGAAAAATTTTCACATATCACCTTTAACTTTAACCTTTTATCAATTTAACCGTTTACTAAAATAGAATAATTATAAGAAAATTGAATACTTTCATTTCATAAAATTCAAGGTCTCACAATATTGAAAGAAATAATATCATTTACGAAAAAATAATACCCCTTACGACTGTACGTTGAACGAAAATAATATTCCTACGAATATTGAACGAAGATGATATTCCTTACGAATATTGAACGAAAATAATATTCATACGAATCATTAAAAAATAATATCTCTTCGAATATGAAATAAATAATACCCCTTACAACTGTTGAACGATAATAATATTCTACGAATATTGAGCGAAGATGATATTCCTTACTTAACATTGAGCGAAAATAATATTCATACGAATTTAAAAATAATATCTCTTCAGAATATGAAATAAATAATACCCCATACGACTGTTGAACGAAAATTATATTCCTACGAATATTGAACGAAGATGATATTCCTTATGAATATTGAACGAAAATAATATTCATACGAATACGAAAAATAATATCTCTTCAGAATATGAAATAAATAATACCCCTTATGCTCAGAAGAAGACTGGATACTAGAGTAGTGAAGTAGTAGACTACTCTTCTTCTTTCTCCATATAACTTCTCTCTCTATAGCTTCTCTCTCTATAATTGCTCTTGTGAGTCTTAGTGAATTGGTGAGAATGAAGGAAGAATGAGCTTTTATTTATAGAAAAATATAGTTTCGATAATTGCACGTTTTGGGGCTCAAAATATTACAGTATAATACCTTCATCTTTTCCTTCATTTTTAATTTAGTCCTGCAAGTATTATCAAACTTGCACCACCTCCCCTAATAGTATATCATGTGAATCAATAGTACAATTGTGACGCCCCCAAAATTAGGTATACATCACCCATCTTGGGTAGTCAGATACATGGTACAGAATTTAAATACAACTTACTTAATATAAGCTAGGTATACAATACGACATAAAGCGTGAGTTTGAATACAAATATTGTCTACTAGAGATTATACAAACTCAAAAGGAGTCCTCATTACAATTATTATCACACTATTTCACGGAATAGTGAGGACTACTAATGCTATCCCTCGGACCATTACTCCGTTCCCCGACTCGTCCCAACTATATTCTCATTTCACGAAGAATAACGGTGAAAGAAAAGGGTGAGCTCAACTAGCTCAAGAAGAAATATTATGACTAAGATAATGCGAATAAATTATCATTAGCCTCACAACAAGAATGTTAAACCGATAAAATATAATGAACATCAAGTTTAACTACAATGAATCCAAGAATCCATTAAAAGAGTCAAGTAGAAAATAAAATCTACTATCTTTTATGATTTAAAAGGTTTTTCATCATCGTTATAATTTGAGACTCAACTTTTAATAAATATTCCACATCATCGAATCACCCTCGCACTACTGACGCCAAGGATATTCTTTAGTATCACGACCATAATTATTCATGCACTACAAGCCAAGAATATTTGTGTATTCATTAATGGTCATGATCATGCCAAAAAGCGCCCATCAATGCACTCACTAGCCATCGAGGATTTTTACCACATCATTTGTAACATTACGGCCATGATTACAATCGAATAGTCTCTGGTCATAATCATACCAAGTCCATCTATACACTCTGTGCCATGAGATGACTTTCAACATAATATAAACATGAGGATGATGACAATGATATAAGAATTCAATAAAACAAGTTCAAGAATTAATTTATCTAGGAACCAATAACATCCAAATCTATCAACATGACATCGCTTTGTAGAGTAAAATTCAAGAATATTGAGAAGAATATTTCCATGAAAGGATATTGGATGAAGCGCAAATATCAAGGATATTCCACTAATTTCATGGAGTATAGAAGTCAAAGTTTTAACCAATTGAGTATAATGAAGAATGGAATAACAAAAAAATCACCACGCATGCGATAGGCCGCGCAGTGCAGGAGTTATTCCAATGTAATAATAAATAACGGAACAGTCCCACAGTAAAACGCATGCAGATGTGATATTCCAAATGAATAATAAAGAATGGAACCAGTCCGCGTAAAACACACATGCATGTGATATTCCAATGAATAATAATAATAAAGAGCGGAACGGTCAGGTGTAAAACACATGCATGCAGGATGTTCCAATAGAATAATAATAAAGATTTTAATCGGTCCGGTGTAAAACACATGCATGTAATGTTCCAATAGAATAATAGAAGAATATCACCAAGTATAGGGTAAACCACATTATACAAAAGTTATTCCAAATGAATAATAAACAATGGAATAACAACAGATTCTTCTTCATGAATAAGAAAGAATAACACCCTTACTTTTGGTAGGAGATTGAATACCGCGATAGTGTAGTAAGAATAAAATACTCTTCTTCTTCTCTCTTATTCTCTCTATACTTTCTCTCTATAGCTTGAATGAATTCGTGAAAAATAATGAAGCACTAGGCCTCTATTTATAGAAGATTTCTAGTTTAGCACCTGCCATGTGAAAAGGCAAGTGGCTTGACAACTGGTGGTGTGAAAAGAAAAGTGGTTTGACGCCTGTAATGTGAAACGATAAGTGGTTCGGCGCTTTTGTAATGTGAAACGACAAGTGGTTCGGACGCTCAGAATGTGAAACGACAAGTGGTTTGACGTCTGGTAAAGGTAATTACTATTGTGAAGGTAATTACTATTCACAAAGGTAATTACTATTCGACGAAGGTAATTACTATATTGACGAAGAGACTCTTAGATGATGACATATGGCCCCCTAAAATAATCAAACTTACCACAAATGTCTCATAACAGACTCTTTATATACATCAAGGATTGAATAAATATTACCACAAATCATTTTATTTTTAATCAACACATAATTAATCTTTCAACAATTATTAATCATTTATAACTTGTCGCCTCAATTATTGATTTAATACTATAACATATTATATGAGATGATCTTGTGTGACAATAATTGAATCAAAAATATAAGAGATATGATGCAAAGAATTCATGAAAGCAATAATTGAGCATAAATGAGTGACTTCACACGTAAAGCATCAATAATCAATATCGTGTGCTACTTATACAACTACGCGACATCTTGTACTTTTACTACTTAGGGTAGTTCAACGCTTTTAATGGTAACACCTCGCCATTATTTTTATAGAAAGATAATTTTGTGTTTTTTAACTACGACAATACTTCCGTTAATGGGGGGTCCACTAATGATTGAGCCATCGTATTTAATATTCCCAAACACAAAAAGAATATTCCCCACCAAACGAATATTTTATAACAACTTGCTTACTTTTGCAAAATTTATAAATATTACCCACAACTATAACATTATATCAAATTTATTCCATAATATTCAAAAATAATATTTATAGAAAATTCATCTTTATTTATAAAAGTTGGGGTCTTACAACAATCATGTGACTCAATAGTTCTATACATGTGAAAAAAATAATTACAATATAGTACCTTCATCTATACCTCCATTCTTAATTTAGTCATGCAAGTATTATCAATCTTGCACCACCTCCCCTAATAGTACATGCATGTGAATCAATAGTACACACATGTGAACAAATAGTTATAAGCATATGAATTAATAGCAATTAATTACTTATTTATCCGATTAATTACCCGATTGATCAATATAACCTCCAGACATCAATTATTATCAGAATAGATGTCGATTTCCACTAACACTAATAATCCCAACACAATGGAACTATCAATTTCATCTTTAATCAATACGAACTTATTCATCATTAATATTATAACTCACAATATTTAACAACCAGGTTGTTTCCAAGAAAGAGGGGGCTTTTCGATAAGGATTTCTCCTTATTGGCGCGCAATTAGGTGACCAAACCTCTCCTTGACAGAACTTCTAGACATTGTCAATATTGCAAATAATAATATTAATAACTTTGTCGTCTCAATTATTGATTTAATAATATAACATATTATCTATGATGATCTTGTGACAATAATTGAATCAATAATACGAGAGATATGATGCAACAATTCATCGAGAAGTAATAATTGAGTATAACTGCGTGTGACTTCTTATGTAAGCATCAATAATCAATACTGCGCTTTACTATGCAACCACGCCGTATAATCAGTATTTTTACTACGGTGTAGTTCAACAGGTTTAATTTGTAAAACTTTCGTAGATTATTTTTATAAAAAGATATTTCTGTCGTTTTCTAACTACGACAATACTTCCATTGTGGGGTTCACCAACGATTGTGCCGTCGTACGAATATTCCCCGACCAATCGAATATTTCCTGACATAACTAATATTTTATATCAATTTACTTACTTTGCAAAATTTTCAAATATCACCCTTAACTTTAACCTTTATAAATTTAACCATTTACTAAATAGCATAATAATTATAAAAAAATTGAATACTTCCATTTCATAAAATTCGAGGTCTTACAATATACATAATTGTTGATTATCACACACGTGAAATTGGGTTTGAGGAAGGAATTGAAATATCAGTTACGACGCCCCCAAAACAGGTATACATCACCCATCTTGAGTCACCAGATACATGGTACATAATTTCAAATACAACTTAATTATACAACAGTCGTGTAAAATACGCCAAAATATAGCTGAGAGTTTAAACAAGAATATTGTCATCTAGACAATATCCACACTCAATGGTGTCCTCATTACAATTATTATCACATTATTCCGTAGAATAGTGAGGACTACTAAAGCCATTTATCCTGGACCATCACTCCATTCCCCGACTCGTCCCAGCTATATTCTCATTTCTTGAAGAAAACAATGAAAGAAAGGGTGAGCTCAATTAGCCCAGTAAGAAATATTATGACTAAGATAATGCAAAATAAATTATCATTAGCCTTCAACAATGTTAAACTGATAGAATATGATAGACAACAAGTTTAACTGCAGCGGAACAAGCAATCCATTAGAAGAGTCAAGTTGAGCATAAAATCTACTATCTTCTATGATTTAAAAATTTTTTCATCAACTTTATCGCTGAGACACAACTTAATAAATAAAATCGAATCATCCTTGCATCACGGCCAAGGATATTTATGTAATCATCAATGGTCATGACTATACCGAATAATCCTTGGTCATAATCATACCAACAACTGTCCATCAATGAACTACAGGTCAATGAGGACTTTTAGCACATCAATCGTCACATTACGGTCATGATTATACCGAATAATCCCTGGTCATAATCATACCAAGTCCATCTATGCACGTAAGCCAAAGATGACTTTCATCACAATATAAGCATGAGGATGATGACAATGACATAATAATTCAATAAAACAAGTTCAAGGATAAATTTTAAAGATTTATAATGTTAATTTATCCAGAAATCAATAACGTCCAAATTGTCAACATGATACTTCTTTGTGGAATAAAATTCAAGAATGCTCAGAAGAATATTTCTATGAAAAGATACATGATGAAGCGCAAATATCAAGGATATTCCACTAATTTCATGGAGTATAGAAGCCAAAACTTTAACCAACCGAGTATAATAGAATATATGAAACCGCAAATGGATTTTTGCCCGCCATGCAAAGAATCCACGCAGCATGCATCATTTTCATAATTTAATAAGGAATGAATACGAAGGATCATTCACCATGCACGCGATAATCCACATGTATGTGTTATTCCAATAGAATAATAAAGAATAAAATAATGAAGAATTCACCGGTGATGCGTAATTTTGCATGCACAAGTTATTCCAATGTAATAATAAAGAATGGAACTGTGTCATGCGAATCTGCAGACAGATGGGATATTCCAAATGTAATAATAAAGAATGGAATCAAAGTCATGCGTAATCCCGCATGCATGTGATATATCAATAAAATAATAAGGAATGGAACCGGTCACGCGTAATCCGCATGCATGTGATATTCCAATGTAATAATAAAGAAGAAGAACCGTGTCATGCGTAATCCGCATGCATGTGATATTCCAACAAAAATATAAAGAATGGAATAATGTAAGAATTTTACCATGTATGCAGGTACTCAGCAGAGAAAAAGTTATTCCAATATAATAATAAAAAATGGAATAACAACCCTTACGAGTATTGAAAGAAAATAACTCTCTTCATGAATACGAAAGAATAATACCCCTTACCTTAGAAGAAAACTGGATACTAAAATAGTGAGGTAACATACTTCTCTTCTTCTTTCTATCTATAATTTCTCTCTATAATAATTGCTCTATAGCTTTAGTGAATTATTGAGAAATGAAGGAAGAATGAGCTTCTATTTATAAGAAAATATAGTTTCGATAATTGCACGTTTTTGGGCTCGAAATATTATAGTATAATACCTTCCTCTTTTTCTTCATTTTTAATTTAGTCTTGCAAGTATTATCAATCTTACACCAACTCCCCTAATAGTACAAGAATGTGAATCAATAGTACACACATGTGAACAAATAGTTATAATCATGTGAATTAATAGCAATTAATTTCTCATTTATCCGATTAATTACCCGACTGGTAAGTATAACTTCCAGACATCAATTAATATCGAAATAAATGTCAATTTCCACTAACACTAATAATTCCAACACAATGGAACTATTAATTTCATCTTTAATCAACACGAACTTATTCATCATTAATATTATAACTCACAATATTTAACAACTAGGTTGTTCCCAGGAAAGAGAGAGCTTTCCGATAAGAATTTCTCCTTATTGGCGCGCAATTAGGTGACCAAACCTCTGCTTGACAGAACTTCTAGACATTGTCAATATTGCAAATAATAATATGAATAACTTTGTCGTCTCAATTATTGATTTAATAATATAACATATTACGCAGATGATGATCTTGTGACAATAATTGAATCAATAATATATGAGATATGATGCGAAATTATCGTAATAATAATTGAGTATAAGCGGGTGACTTCACACGTAAGCATCAATAATCAATATCGTGGTGCTACTATACAACTACGCCAGACATCGCATTTTACTACCGGGTAGTTCAACGGTTTTAAACAGTAACACCTCTCCGCCATTATTTTTATAGAAAGATAATTTTGTCGCTTTTCTAACTATGATAATACTTCCGTTGTGGGGTCCATTAATGATTGAGCCGTCATCTAATATTCCCCGACAAAAAGAATATTCCCAGACCAAACGAATATTTTATAACAACTTGCTTACTTTGCAAAATTTATAAATATTACCCACAACTATAACATTATATCAAATTTATTCCATAATATTCAAAAATAATATTTATAGAAAATTCATCTTTATTTATAAAATTTGGGGTCTTATAACCTCCCTTCTTATGAAATTTAGCCTCGAAATTAGGGTGGTACGTTCTGGTATGTCAAGAGGTAAGGATACCTTGATTTCATTTTTGATTCTAACTCCCAAGTCATTTCCTCAACATCGTGGTTCCTCCACAAAAATTTGACTTGAGGTATAACCTTGGAGTGTAGAATATATTCCTTCTTATCCAAGATTTGAACAGGAACCTCTTCATACGTCAAATCTTCCGCTATTTCGTCCGGTTCTAACTCAATAATGTGGTTCGGGTCTTTCACATATTTACGTAACATGGATATGTGAAAAGCGTTATGAACACGAGACATACTTGGCAGAAAGCGTAGTCTATAGCTACGATTCCTACTCGATCGAGGATTAAAATGGACCGATGAATCGAGGATTGAGTTTTCTCTCTTTCCAAATCTTGTAACTCCTTTCCATGGAGCAACTCTTAACAACACATGATCTCCTATATCGAATTCCACGTCTTTTCGATGAAGATCAAGATAACTCTTTTATCGATTTTGTGAGGTTTTTATACGTTGTCGGATCGTTTGAATCTTTTCCGTAGTCATACGTATCAACTCCGGTCCCAACAACGTTGCTTCACCCACCTCATCCCAAAGATATCGAGAACGACACTTTCTTCCATACAACGCTCGAATGGAGCCATGCCAATACTTGCTCGATAAATCGTTGTTGTAAGAAAACTCCACCAATGGTAAGAACTTATCCCAACTTTCCTTGAAATCAATGACACGTAGTCTTAATAGATCTTCAAGAGTTTGAATAGTCCTTCCGATCGTCCGTCTGGCTCCGAGGATGATATGCCGAAGCTAAATCGTAAGTCTGTGCCCATAGCTTTTTGCAAACTAACCCAAAATCGTGAAGTGAATCTTGGGTCTCGATCGTGAAACTATGGATACCGCAAGATACCATGCGATCTTACAATCTCGTTTATGTACATACGAGCAAGACGTTCAAGTGTATAAGTTTCTCGATCGGTAAGAAATGAGCAGACTTGGTCAATCTATCAACAATGACCCAAATCGCATATATGCCTTGAGAAACCTTAGGAAGACCAAGATGCTTGAAATCCATGGTAATGTCCTCCCACTTCCATTACGGAATTTCAAGTGGTTGCAATGGACCTTTTGGTACTTGATGCTCGCTTTAACTCGTTGACAAGTTAGACACCTTGAGATAAGCAATGATATCTCTCTCTTCATATTGCTCCACCAAAATGTATGGCGAATATCATGATACATTTTGGTACTCTCGTGATGGATTGCAAATGGTGTGTTATGCGCCCATCATGATATTATACTTTAAATCGTGGTCGTTAGAACACAAAGTCCGGAGTTGACTCAAGTATTCCTTCTTCATCGATTCTTGCTTCCTAAGATAGCACCTTCTTGCACTTTCTTCCTCATACGCATCACCTCCGTGTCTATAAGCGAAAGCAACTTTAACTTTATCGATTAAAGTCGGTTCTACTCAGTATACTCGCTTATCATCACACGCGTCCCTCGAGTCTTTAACTCTATCTCCATCCTTTGCAAGTCACACAAAATGGGCCTTTGCGTTGACAATATTGCACTCGTACTTGCATATGATCTTCTACTCAATGCGTCAGCTACCATGTTCGCTTTTCCAGGATGGCATTGGATGGTATGATCATAATCTTTCAACAGTTCAAGCTAACATCGTTTTCGCATGTTGAGTTCCTTTTGAGTGAAGAAATATTTGAGGCTTTTATGATCCGTAAAGATCTCCACTTTCTCCCCATACAAGTAATGCCTCCAAATTTTAAGTGCAAGAAGATAACAATGCCAACTCCTAGATCATGAGTAGGATAATTCCTCTCATATTCTTTTGAGTTGTCATGAGGCATAGGCTATAACTTTTCCATGTTGCATGAGAACACATCCCAACCCTTTTGCTTCAAGCATCCTTTGTTGATGACAAATCCTCCGAGCCGATGGTATTGTCGAGCAGTCTTTGAAATAAGTCTCCTCTTGAGTTCTTGAAAACTCTTCTCACATTCTTCGCTCCAACCAAACTTTGTATCTTTCTCGAGTCAATTTGAGTCAATGGAATAGCGATTCGAGAAAATCCTTCCATGAATCTCCGATTTAACCAAATTTAAACCGAGAAAGCTACGACTTGGTCATCGATTTAGGTTGTTCCCAACTTTGAATAGCTTCAATCTTTCTTTGGGTCAACAGATATTCCATGACTTGATACCACGTGCCCAAGGAATGCTACTTCTTCAAGCCGTAACTCGCATTTCTTCAACTTGGCATAAAGCTTATATTCACGAAGCTTTTGGAGTGTCGACCTCAAGTGTTGCTCATGATCTTCACGGCTTTTGGAATAAATAAGGATGTCATCAATAAAGACGACCAAAAAGTGATCTAAATATTCCTGAATACTCGGTTCATCATATCCATGAAGGCGGGAGGAGCATTAGTCAATCCAAAGGACATGACTAGAATTCATAATGCCCGTCTTCGAGTTCTCAAAAGCCAATCTTTGGAATGTCGTGGTTCTAATCTTCAATTGGTGATATCCTAAACGAAGATCAATCTTTGAAAAGAATTTGTCTCCTTGCAACGGGTCAAAAACAGTCATCAATACGTGGCAATGGATACCTATATTTTGATGGTGACATGATTCAACTCCCGATAATCAATACAAAGTCGCATACTCCCATCTTTCTTCTTCACGAATAGAACAGGAGCACCCCAAGGAGAAGTACTTAGACGAATAAAGCCAATGTCTAACAATTCCTGCAGTTGGGTCTTTAATTCTCAAGTTCAATAGAGCTATTCGACATGGGGCTTTGAAATAGGTTTTGTATCGGGTTCAAAGGCCCATACAAAATTCAATTTCACGCTACGGGGTAGGTCGTGACGCCCCAAAATAGGTATACATCACCCATTCTCGAGTTGTCAATACATGGTACGTAAACAACTACAACTTTATTATTACAACAAGAAACTGTGAGTTTAAATACAAATATTATCTTCTAGACAATATCTATACTCAAATAAATCCTCATCACATTTATTGATACATTATTTTACAAAAATGGTGAAGACTACTAAACAACTCTCTCTAGAACCTTCATTCCATACCCAGACTCGTACTGACGCTTATATTCTCGCCTCCTCGCGAAAAATGGAACAAAAGGAAAAGGTGAGCTCAACTAGCTCAAGAAAGAATATTATGACTAAGATAATATACAACAAATTATCGTTAGTCTTCAACAGGAAAAATCTAATAGAATACAATAGACAACAAATTTTAAATCAATATAGCAAATGAAAATAATAATTCATTAGAAGAGTTAAGTAGAGAATGCAAACTACTATCTTCCATGTATGAATTTAAAAGTTCATCATCTATCTTTTATCCCCGTAACATCAATCAATATATATCGAATCACATATTCATCTTGCACTCACAGCCAAAGATATTCATCGATTGGTCATGTTCATCTAAACACTGCTCATCTTTGCACTACACGCCAAAGATATTCTTCAGAAATCATTCATCTTTGCACTACTACAGCCAAAGATATTCCATAATATCATCATTTAAGACGAAGATGATGAAAATATTTTAAAAAAACGAATCCAAAGTGAAACAAAATGACAAGGATTAAGGATTAAGGATTTGTACTTTGTTTTATTCACGTCAAAAATACCTCAAAAATAATCATCAAAGTGGTGTAAAATTCAAGAATGATCAAAACATGGATACAATCAAAGCTAGTATCCGTAATAGATATTTTGGACAAAAAGGAAAATTTTCATTTTTCGATGAATAGGCCGTATTCGTGAATAATTGTCAGATACGTGAATAAGTGTCGATATCGTGAATAGTAACTCCGACACCAAAAGTTCCAAATTTGATAAAACTTCAGATCAATATTTCAACATAATGATATTGAAGAAATAATATTATTATGAAAAAAAAATATCCTTACCTCGAAAAGATCAAGACTTTAAAAAACAATTGGGATATAAAGCTATGACTTGAACTTGCACCTTCGAATAGCAATACTCAAATTATACTCAAAATACTCACAAGAATACGCTCAATAATATAGAGAGAAAACTTCAATTTACGGTGTGGTTTTCAATTCTAACCTAAGCACCTATTTATAGAAATTGCTTAGAACACCAAAAGTAGAAAATTAAATATAATATTAATATATTATATATAAATTCCTACGCACACAATCTATGATCTGAATTCAGCCATGCTTGACAACAAATAAGTCTACCAAACAAATCAAAAACGTTTTTATTATTTAAAATAATTAAAACTTCCAAAAATCAATTATTCAGAATTTGAACATCAATAATTCATAATAAATAGCCCTTTTATCAGAAAATTCGAATCTCATGAGTTTTTATAGGAAATTCAATTTCTACAACTTTGCAGAAGAAAGTTTTCCAAATTCTAAACAGAAATTGACCGAAATCGACAAACCAAGCATTTTATGTGTTATAATCAAATTTCATCAATAAATGGGGTCCACCGACATGTTTAACATGTTTTAAACATTTATTGCAACAAAAATACTCTTCCTCCTCAGATACTCATATATTCCACATTCGTTGTAAAATATCACCATTATTATATTATTAAAATATAATAATACATTATCTTATCGAAAAAGATAAAATTTCAATTTTCAACAATTGTCACATTAAAAATTTTCTCCATCTATAACCACATAAAATCAATATTTTCCTCATCATATGAATCAATAATTAATTATTCACAAATAATATTACAGAATCACAATATCGACAACCGTGCAGTTCCTGGAAAGAGGGGCTTTCCAATAAGAATTTCTCTCTTCGGGCGCCTTAATTAGGTGACCAAACCTCTCCTTAGATGTAACTTTCTAGACATTGCCAATAATGTTATCTAATAATATTATTCAGATAATATGAATTATTGCTTCGATAATGAAAAATATTGTGTAATGACAATTATTGAAACAACAAAGAATATAAAATATCAACGCAAAGAATTATTGAATCAATAAAAATCTTGAATAGTAATTATCGTAACCATTATTGAGTAGTGTCTTCTTACATAAGAATCAATAATTGGTGCAATACCGTGTGCTACTGTGTTTTAACCAATTTAGTATTTTAACAAAGATTAATGGTAACAACTACGCCAAGTTATTTTTAACCAACTTATATTTGTCGCTTTTCTTCATCCAATCGCTTTCAGTTATGGGGCCCACACATGGGTCGCTACTGGTCGCATTTAATATTCCCCGACAATACGAATAATATTCTACGACCAAACTAATATTCTACTATAACAACAATGAATATTTTATAACCACTTGCTTATTTTGAAATATTTAAGATTTTACCCCTAACTATCCACATTAATCACATTAACCCTTACTATTTCAAAATAATAAATAGAGAAAATTAAATTTCATTAATAATAAGTTGGGGTCTTACAACCTCCCTCCTTATGAAATTTCGTCCTCGAAATCGACGACGATTCGGTGTTTCGAAAAGGTGAGGATACCTCGCTTTCATTTCCGCTTTCCAATTCCCGTGTCATTTCCTCTATAAAGCATGATTCCTCCACAAAACTTTAACTTGTGGTATGACTTTGCGTGTAGGATATGCTCCTTCCTATCCAAGATCTTGACAGTGTACCTCCTCATACGTTAAGTCTTGGCTATTTCGTCCGGTTCTAATTCTATAACGTGGTTCGGTCTTTCACATATTTATTTAAGTATGATATGTGAAACACATTATGAACACGAGACATACTTGGAGGTAACGCAAGTCTATAGGCTACATTTCCTACTCGATCAAGAATTTGAAATGGACCAATAAATCGTGGATCGAGCTTTTCTCTCTTCCCAAATCTTGTAACTCCCTTCCATGGAGCAACTCGCAACAATACATGATCCCCTACACTAAATTCCACGCCCTTTCGATGAAGATCCGCATAACTCTTTTTGTCGATCTTGTGCCGCTTTGTATACGTTGTCAAATCATTTGAATCTTTTCGGTAGAATATACGCATTTTAACTCGGGTCCCAATAATGTTGCTTCACCCACCTCATCCCAACATATTGGAGAACGACATTTTCGGCCCATATAATGCTTCGAATGGAGCCACACCTATACTTGCTCGATAATCTGTTGTTGTAGGAGAATTCCACCAATGGTAAATACTTATCCCAACCGCCTCTTGAAGTTCAGGACACGTAGTCTTAATAAATCTTCAAGAGTTTGAATAGTCCTTTCGATTGTCCGTCCGTTTGAGGATGGTATGCCGAATCAAATCAAACGCGCCCATAGCTTTTTGCAAGCTAACCCAAAATCTTGAAGTGAATCTTGGGTCACGCGATCAAAACTATGGATACAGCATGCCATGCAACCTCACAATCTCATTCACGTACATACTAAGCAAGACGTTCAAGTGAATAAGTCTCCCGTGACGGCAAGAAATGAAAGCGAGACTTGGTTAATCTATCAACAATAACCCAAATAGCATTGATGCCTCGAGAAACCGTAGGAAGACCCCAGAATTAAATCCATGGTAATGTGTTCACACTTCCATTTCGGAATCTCAAGTGGTTGCAACGGACCCTTAAGTACTAGATGCTCCGCCTTTACACGTTGGCAAGTTAAACACATCGAGATAAACTTTGCAATCTCTCTCTTCATATTGTTCCACCAAAATGTATGTCAAAGATTACGATACATTTTAGTACTTCCAGGATGGATTGCAAATGGTGTATTGTGTGCCTCCATCATAATCTTGTACTTCAAATCAGAGTCGTTAGGAACACAAAGTCTAGAGTGGACTCAAGTATTCCTTCTTCATCAATTCTCGCCCAAATAGCTCCTTCTTGTACTTTCTTCTTCATACGCATCACCTGCCTGGGTGGCTTGAAAGCAACCTTAACTTTTCTATTAAAGTTGGCTCTACGCGATACTTGACATCATCGCACTTTTCGTTCCGTGATATGATCTTCTACTCAACGCGTCACCTACCACGTTTCGCTTTCCAGGATGGTATGAATAGTGTGGTCGTAGTCTTTCAATAGCTCGAGCCAACGTCGCCGCCGCATGTTGAGTTCTTTTTGAGTGAAGAAATATTTAAGGCTTTTATGGTCCGAATATATCTCCACTTTCTCCCCATATAGATAGTGCCTCCATATCTTTTTAATGAAAACTTCGGGCCGCTAACTCTAGATCATGAGTAGGATAATTCCTCTCATACTCTTTAAGTTGTCGCGAGGCATAAAGGCTATGACTTTCCCACGTTGCATGAGAACACATCCTAACCCTTTGCTCAAGCATCATCAGAGATAACAAATCCATCCGAACCGGATGGTATTGTTAGAACAGTGCCGAAATAAGTCTCCTCTTAAGCTCTTGGAAACTCTTTTCGCATTCTTCACTCCAAACGAATTTTGTATCCTTCCGAAAGTTAGTTGGGTTAATGGAGTAGCGATTTGAGAAAACCCTTCCATTTAATCTCCGATAATAACAAGCTAAGCCCAAAAACTACGTACTTGATCCACCGACTCCGGTTGTTCTAACTTCAGTATTGCTTCAATCTTCATTGGATCAACAGATACTCCATGTTTTGACACACCACGTGCCCAAGAAATGCTACTTCCTCGCCGTAACTCGCATTTCTTCAATTTGGCATATAGTTGGTTTTTTTTCGAAGCCTTTGGAGTACCAAATTTCAAAATGGTGCTCATGATCTTCACTACTTTTGGAATATATGAGGATGTCATCAATAAAGAAAACAACGAATCGATCTAAATATTCCTTGAATACTCGGGTTCATCATATCCATGAAAGTCATAGAGCATTAGTTAGTCCAGAAAGACATGACTAAGAATTCATAATGCCCATACCGAAGTTCAAGGCGATCTTTGGAATATCCTCGATTCTAATCTTCAAATTGATGATATCCGTAATCTAAGATCGATTTTGAAAAGAATTGTGCCCTTGCAATTGGTCAAACAAGTCATCAATACGAGGTAGAGGATACCTATTCTTGATGGTGACATGGTTCAATTCCCGATAGTCAATACAAAGTCGCATACTCCCCGCTCTTTCTTCTTTACTTAATAAAACAGAGCACCCCAAGGAGATGTACTTGGGACGAATGAAACCGATGTCCAACAATTCCTCGTAGTTGGACCTTTAACTCTCAAGTTCAATAGGAGCCATTCGATATGGGGTTTTAGAAATGGGCTTGTACCGTGTTCAAGATCAATAAAGAATTCAACTTCACGTTCGGGGTAGATCGGGAAGTTCTTCAGAAATACGCCAGAAAGTCAATAACAACAGAATATTATTCAAATTTGACGTGTCTTTATTCAAATCCATAACATGGGCTAAGAAAGCTTGACATCCGCTTTTTCAATAAACGAATAGCTTTATGATTAGATATGACAAATGATTGATTTTAATGGTTTAGTTGCTAGAATTCGCATACAACAAAGTTGGTTAGGAATATGAAAACTAACAACCTTACGAAAACAATCAATTTTGGCATGATGAGTAGTTAACCAATCAATCCCTAAAATCACATCAAAAGCAAGTATCTTTAAAGAGATAAGGTCAATGGTAAAGGTGATGGTGCCAACTTGAATCAAACAAGATTTATAAACAGTGGATGTGATGAAAGTTTCTCCTAACGGAGTTTCCATGAGATAGGTCAAAGTCTAATTTCTCCCGAGTCAAGTTTAAACGTTGAGCACATACAGAGAGAGATAAATGAATGGGTAAGACTTAGTATCAAGTAAGGTATAAACTTCGCAAGAATTTATAAATAGCTTACCCGTGATCACCTCGTTTGGGTTTCTCGATTATGACCAAATACAACAAACGCTTCTTCCTAATCGTTGACTTTGACTTTTTCGGGGATGATCTTTTGAGTCACCGTCCTCATTGAACTAGGTTTCGCCATCGCATAATCTCGAGCGATATGTCTTTCCTTTCCACAATTATAGCATACCTTGAACTGTCAGGGGCGGTTTGATCGATATGTCCCTCTTTTCCCAGATTTGTAGAAGATATGACCGGTGGTCGTTCTCCTCCTTAGAACCGATTCTTTGTCAAGACCGCTGCCTTCACATGGTCATTGTTAAATCTCTCTTTTAAAATCTCCTCCCGACTCGCTTCTTCTATTTTTATGGCCATGATTACCACCGAGTGGTTACCATTTTTGTCACATCTCTTTTCTTTTCTCCATTGGTTATCATTATTCATTGATCGCTATCTCCGTACGATCCTCGTTATGGTCCTTGGTTGAATATACTCGTTATCTCGCTTCTAACAATTGAGCCTCATAACAACATCCTGAATAGAGAGAAAATTTATGAGAAATGAGATATTGTCGTGATTCCGGTTTCAAACCTCTCGTAAACATCCGCGCCATACACGCTCCTCATTCTCCACCAAATGAGGTGCAAACTCGGATAACTCGCAAACTTTGCCTCGTCATCGAGACACCGTCATGTTGTTTTGTTCCAATCGATGAACTCCACTTCCTTATACGATTTAACACTTTCGTGAAAGTATTTGTCATTAAATAGCTTCAAACGCTCTCCCAAGACATGCCGAGCTTGGCCGGATGGGTACGCTTCATGCATTCTCACCAAATGATCGCCTCGCCACGGAACATAAAGATGGCGAATGGAACCTTTCGTTCTCCGTGCATCCCAAGACATCGAATATCTTGGTAATTTGCTTGACCCATGTTTTCGCCATGATCGGATCGGCTTTCCTTAAATTCGTGGTCCCAACTCTTTGAATCGCTTGGTTTGTGACAAACCGTGAATCGCTATCATTTCCTCCCGTATTTTGAACACGAAGTCTCCGTTCGATTTTGCATGAATCGCAAAAACTTCTAAACATCCCCTCGCTCATCATCTCTTTCGATTGGTGTTGTTCACGGGAGGAACATTCACACTTCTTTCAGACGTTCTCCTCATTGGTGAGTACAAAGGCTCCACTGGCCTCATTTCCATTGTTAATATTATTCTCATTCGACATTCTCAAACACCGTCATAAAATAAGGGTTAATTAAGGAAATCAATATATCACATAATATCCTTATATATCGACCAACTAAAAAATAAGCTTTAGTAGGACACACTTGAAGGATTTACTCGCCTCTCCCTCCTAGTTCTATTCCCCGATCTCCGCCAGAGATCATATCCCTAAGCTCGATACCAACCATGACGCCCCCAAAATAGGTATACATCACCCATTCGAAGTTGTCAATATATGGCACGTAAAACAACTACAACTTTATTATTACAACAAGAAACTGTGAGTTTAAATACAAATATTATCTTCTGATAATATCTATACTCAAATAAATCCTCATCACATTTATTGATACATTATTTTACAAAAATAGTGAAGACTACTAAACAACTCTCTCTAGAACCTTCATTCCATACCAGACTCAGACATTTCGCTTATATTCTCGCCTCCTGCGAAAAAATGGAACAAAAAGGAAAAGGTGAGCTCAACTAGCTCAAGAAAGAATATTATGACTAAGATAATATACAACAAATTATCGTTAGTCTTCAACAGGAAAAATCTAATAGAATACAATAGACAACAAATTTTAAATCAATATTCGCAATAAAATAATAATTCATTAGAAGAGTTAAGTAGAGAATGCAAACTACTATCTTCCATGTATGAATTTAAAAGTTCATCGCTCATCTTTTATCCCCGTAACATCAATCAATATATATCCGAATCACATATTCATCTTTGCACTATGTGCCAAAGATATTCATCATTGGTCATGTTCATCTAAACACACTGCTCATCTGCAGACTACGTGCCAAAGATATTCTTCAAAAATCATTCATCTTTGCACTTCATGGCCAAAGATATTCCATAATATCATCATTTAAGATGAAGATGATGAAAAATATTTTAAAGAAACGAATCCAAAGTGAAACAAAATGACAAGGATTAAGGATTAAAGATTCAGTACTTTGTTTTATTCACGCCCAAAAATACCTCAAAAATAATCACAGTGGTGTAAAATTCAAGAATGATCAAAACATGGATACAATCAAAGCTAGTATCCGTAATAGATATTTTTGAATTAAAAGGAAAATTTTCATTTTTCGATGAATAGGTCAGATTCGTGAATAGTGTCAGATACGTGAATAAGGCCAGATACGTGAATAAGAATCTCTACACCAAAAGTTCCAAATTTGATAAAACTTCAGATCAATATTTCAACATAATGATATTGAAGAAATAATATCATTACGAAAAAAAAATAATATCCCTTACCTCGAAAGATCAAGATTTCTAAATTTAAAACACCTGATATAAAGCTATGACTTGAACTTGCAATCAAGAATAGCAATACTCAAATTATACTCAAAATACTCACAAGAATACGCCGATAATATAGAGAGAGAAAACTTCAATTTCGGTGTGGTTTTCAATTCTAACCTAAACACCCTATTTATAGGAAATCGCTAGAACACTAAAAGTTAGAAAATTTAATATAATATTAATATATTATATATAAATTCCTACGCATTACACAATCTATGATCTGAATTCAGCCATGCTTGACAACAAATAAGTCTACCAAACAAATCAAAAACGTTTTTTTATTATTTAAAATAATTAAAACTTCCAAAAATCAATTATTCGTGAATTTTGTAACATCAATAATTCATAATAAATAGCCCTTTTATCAGAAAAATTCGAATCTCGCATGAGTTTTTATAGGAAATTCAATTTCTACAACTTTGCAGAAGAAAGTTTTTCCAAATTCCAAACAGAAATTGACCAAAATCCACAAACAGGCGATTTTACAAGCTATAATCAAATTTCAGTCAATAAATGGGGTCCACCGACATGTTTAACATGTTTTAAACATTTATTGCAACAAAAATACTCTTCCTCCTTGTATACTCATATATCCCACATTCGATTTGTAAAAATATCACCATTATTATATTATTAAAATATAATAATACATTATCTTATCGTAAAAGATAAAATTTCAATTTTCAACAATTGTCACATTAAAATTTTTCTCCATCTATATCCACATAAAATCAATATTTTCCTCATCATATGAATCAATAATTAATTATTCACAAATAATATTACGTAATCACAATATTGACAACTGTACGCTCCCAGGAAAGAGGGGGCTTTCCAATAAGAATTTCTCTCATCTTTGCCGCAATTAGGTGACAAAACCTCTCATTAGATGTAACTTTCTAGACATTGCCAATAATGTTATCTAATAATATTATTCAGATAATATGAATTATTGCTTCGATAATGAAAAATATTGTGTAATGACAATTATAAAAAACAATGAATATAAAATATCAACGCAAAGAATTATTGAATCAATAAAAAATATCGAATAAAGAATTATCGTAACCATTATTGAGTAGTGCCTTCACGTAAGAATCAATAATTGGTGCAATACCGCAGTGCTATCGTGTTTTAACCACCGAGTATTTTAACAGTATTAACGGTAACAATTACGCCGTTATTTTTAACCAACTTATAATTGTCGTTTTCTTCATCCAATCGCTTTCCGTTATGGGCCCACACATGGTCGCTACTTGCCGCATTTAATATTTCTCGACAGCATTTAATATTCCACGACCAAACGAATATTCTCAAACAACAATGAATATTTTATAACCACTTGCTTATTTTGAAATATTTGCGTATTTTACCCCTAACTATCCACATTAATCACATCAACCCTTACTATTTCAAAATAATAAATAGAGAAAATTAAATTTCATTAATAATAAGTTGGGGTCTTACATAGGCCAGGAAGTTCTTCAGGGAATACGTCAGGAAATTTATTAACAATAGAAATATCGTTCAAAACTGACGTATTTTTGTTTAAATCTGTGACATGAGCTAAGAAAGCTTGATATCCGTTTTTTAATAAACGAATAGCTTTATGGCTTGAGAGATGACCGTGATTGATTTTAATGGTTTGGTCGCTTGAATTCGCATAATTGGTTGGTTAGGAATATGAAAGCTAACAACCCACGAAAACAATCAATTTTTGCATGATAAGTAGTTAACCAATCAATCCCAAGAATCACGTCAAATGCAAGTATTTTTAATGAAATAAGATCGACAGTAATGTGAGGGTACCGATTTGAACCAAACAAGACTTATAAACAAAGTGGATGTAATGAAGGTTTCTCCCAACGGAGTTTCCACAGATAAGTCAAAGTCTAATTTCTCCGGAGTCAAATTTAATCGATGAGCGCAAGTAGGAGAAATAAAAGAATGGGTAGAATCGGTATCAAATAAAGTATAGACTTCATTAGAGTTTATGATAAGCTTACCCGTGATGACCTCATTCGGGTTCCTTGCTCTCCGGGAGGTCACAACAAATGCTCTCCTTGCAGCACTGGTTTTGACTTTTTCGGGACTACCTTTGGTGCCTCCATCCTATTTGAATTTGTCTTCTGTAAACAATAAAATTGAGCTAAGTGACCTTCTCTTCCATAATTATAACATGCTTTGACGTGCATGGTATAGATTTTGACCGATGTGTCCTCTCCTCCGCATTTGAAGTATATGATAGGTGGTCTTTCTCCTTCCTTAACAACGGGTCTTTGGTCTTTGACGCTTTCCATCATTGTTGAATCTCCTTTTCTTGAAATGTCCATTCTTATTATTTTGGCCTCGATTACCACCAAGTGGTTACCATATCCGCCCGTTGATTCCCTCCACGCTTGTTGTCTCAAGCGCTCGATGACTACTCTCGCCGGTATTATAATTTTTTGCTTACCGCTTCTTTTTAGTCAAGGTTGACTCGTTATCGTGCTCCACTAATCGAGCCCTATTTACAACATCCCGAATACAAACACGCTTTATGAGAAATAAGATGTCGACGTATTCCCGCTTCAAACCTCTTAAAAACATTCGCGCCATTCTCTTCATTATCCACCAAGGAGACTTAACCGTGATAACTCCGCAAATTTTGCCTCGTATTGCGACACTGGCCATATTATTTTGTTCCAACTTGATAAACTCCACCTCCTTCATGTATGAATTAATACTTTCGTGAAAGTATTTGTCGTTGAATGACTCTCGAACTTCTCCCAAGATATCTTCAAGACAAAGAAAGTTGAGTACGTTTTACCGATTCCCACCAAGAATCGCCTCTCGCACAACATAAAGGCGGCAAATGGAACCTTTTGTTCTCTGAGCATCCCAAGACATCAAATATCTTGGTAATCTGCTTTATCCATGCTTCCGCCGTAAGTGGTTTTGCTCTCCCTTAAACTCCGGTGGTCCCAGCTCGAATCTGCTTAGCGGTGACCGCCCGAGAGTTTTCCGTGTTTCCACCCCACGTTTTGGGATGAGTCGCTCTCTTTCATTTGTTGCATGAATCGCATAAAGCCTCCGAACATTTGATCATTCATCATTTGGTCGGTGTTGTTGTTTGCGTGAGGATTGTCGCCTTCGATGCACATTATCCCGATTATTGATATGTGGTGAATCAACGATCGCCGTGTGCTCCATTGCTATTCTAAACATTCTCGGATGTCATTTTGAGACATCGCCACAAAACAAAAGGTTAATTGACATGTAACATATTATCCCTATATTACGACCAGACCAATAAAATATAGACATAAACTTAGGTAGGTCATACTAATGGAAGGTATTCCTCGCTCTCCCTCCTAGTACTATTCTCACATCTTAGCCAGGATCATATCCTAAGCTCGATACCACTGTTGTGACGCCCCAAAATTAGGTATACATCACCCATCTTGGGTAGTCGATACGTGGTATGTAATTTAAATACAACTTATTAATATAACTATCCGATACAATACGACATAAAGCGTGAGTTTGAATACAAATATTGTCTACTAGAGATTATACAAACTCAAAAGGAGTCCTCATTACAATTATTATCACACTATTTCACGTAATAGTGAGGACTACTAATGCTATCCTCTCTGGACCATTACTCCGTTCCTCGACTGGGTCCCAAACTATATTCTCATTTCACAAGAGAACGGTGAAAGAAAGGGTGAGCTCAACTAGCTCAAGAAGAAATATTATGACTAAGATAATGCGAATAAATTATCATTAGCCTACTGTGATGTTAAACCGATAAAATATAATGAACATCAAGTTTAACTACAAGTAGAACCAAAGAATCCATTAAAAGAGTCAAGTAGAAAATAAAATCTACTATCTTTTATGATTTAAAAGGTTTTTCATCATTGTTATAATTGAGACTCAACTTTAATAAATATTCCACATCATCGAATCACCCCTTCACTACTACTACCAAGGATATTCTTTAGTATCACGACCATAATTATTCACGCACTACAAGCCAAGAATATTTGTGTATTCATTAATGGTCATGATCATGCCAAAATCGTCCATCAATGCACTACGGGCCCATCGAGGATTTTACCACATCATTTGTAACATTACGGCCATGATTACACCGAATAGTCTCTCGGTCATAATCATACCAAGTCCATCTATGCACTATGTGCCACAGATGACTTTCAACATATAATATAAACATGAGGATGATGACAATGATATAAGAATTCAATAAAACAAGTTCAAGAATTAATTTATCTAGGAACCAATAACATCCAAACTCATCAACACGACATGCTTCGCTTGTAGAGTAAAATTCAAGAATATCTTGAGAAGAATATTTCCATGAAAGGATCTTTGGATGAAGCCTTAAATATCAAGGATATTCCACTAATTTCATGGAGTATAGAAGTCAAAGTTTTAACCAATCGAGTATAATGAAGAATGAAATAACAAAAGAAATCACCATGCATGCGATAATCCGCACAGCAAAAGTTATTCCAATGTAATAATAAATAACGGAACCAGTCCGCCAGTAAAACGCATGCATGTGATATTCCAATGTAATAATAAAGAATGGAACCGAGTTCACAGAAAACACACGTATGTGATATTCCAATGTAATAATAATAAAGATTTTAACCAGTCCTGTAAAACACATGCATGTGATGTTCCAATAGAATAATAATAAAGAGCGGAATTTAATCAGTCCGGTAAAAACACATGCATGTAATGTTCCAATAGAATAATAGAAGAATATCACCAAGTATAGGTAAACCACGATACAAAGTTATTCCAACAGTAATAATAAACAATGGAATAACAAATGTTCTCTTCATGAATAAGAAAGAATAACACCCCTTACTTTTGGTAGGAGATTGAATACCGCAGTAGAGTGTAGTAACAAAATACTCTTCTTCTTCTCTCTTATTCTCTCTATACTTTTCTCTCTATAGCTTGAATGAATTCGTGAAAATAATGAAGCACTAGGTCTCTATTTATAGAAGATTTCTAGTTTAGCACCGCCGTGTGAAAAGGCAAGTGGCTTCGATTTAATCGGTGGTGTGAAAAGAAAAGTGGTTTCGCGCTCAGAATGTGAAACGACAAGTGGTTCGACGCTGTAATGTGAAACGACAAGTGGTTCGGACTCATCGTAATGTGAAACGACAAGTGGTTTGACGTCGGTAAAGGTAATTACTATCGACAAAGGTAATTACTATTCAAAAAGGTAATTACTATCGACGAAGGTAATTACTATCGACGAAGAGACTCTTAGATGATGACATATGGGCCCCCCTAAAATAATCAAACTTACCACAAAACGCCTCATAATGGACTCTTTATATACATCAAGGATTGAATAAATATTACCACAAATCATTTTATTTTAATCAACACATACTTAATCTTTCAACAATTATTAATCATTTATAACTTGTCGCCTCAATTATTGATTTAATACTATAACATATTATATGAGATGATAATGTGATAATAATTGAATCAATAATATAAGAGATATGATGCAAAGAATTATCGTAGCAATAATTGAGCATAGGTGAGTGACTTCACACGTAAGCATCAATAATCAATATCGTGTCGTGCTACTATACAACCACGCCAGACATCGCACTTTTTACTCTAGGGTAGTTCAACGCTTTTAACGGTAACACCTCTCCGCCTAGTTATTTTTATAGAAAGATAATTTTGTCGCTTTTTAACTACGCGACAATACTTCGTTATGGGGTCCACTAATGATTGAGCCGTCGTCATTTAATATTCCCGACAAAAAGAATATTCCCAGACCAAACGAATATTTTATAACAACTTGCTTACTTTGCAAAATTTATAAATATTATCCACAACTATAACATTATATCAAATTTATTCCATAATATTCAAAAATAATATTTATAGAAAATTCATCTTTATTTATAAAATTTGGGGTCTTACAACAATCATGTGACTCAATAGTTCTATACATGTGAAAAAAATAATTACAATATAGTACCTTCATCTATACCTCCATTCTTAATTTAGTCATGCAAGTATTATCAATCTTGCACCACATCACCTAATAGTACATGCATGTGAATCAATAGTACACACATGTGAACAAATAGTTATAAGCATATGAATTAATAGAAATTAATTACTTATTTATCCGATTAATTACCCGATTGATCAATATAACCTCCAGACATCAATTATTATCAGAATAGATGTCGATTTCCACTAACACTAATAATCCCAACACAATGGAACTATCAATTTCATCTTTAATCAATACTGAACTTATTCATCATTAATATTATAACTCACAATATTTAACAACCAAAGTTGTTCCCAAGAAAGAGGGGCTTTTCGATAAGGATTTCTCCTTATCATAGCGCAATTAGGTGACCAAACCTCTCCTCGATGTAACTTCTAGACATTGTCAATATTGCAAATAATAATATTAATAACTTTGTCGTCTCAATTATTGATTTAATAATATAACATATTATGCGATGATAATCTTTGTGACAATAATTAAATCAATAATATGAGAGATATGATGCAAAGAATTATCAGTAGCAATAATCGAGTATAACTGCTGTGTGACTTCTTATGTAAGCATCAATAATCAATACCGTGTGCTACTATGCAACCATGCCGTATAATCGTATTTTTTTACTACCGTGTAGTTCAACAGTTTAGTGTAAAACTTTTTGGTTATTTTTATAAAAGATATTTCATCGTTTTAACTACGAAAATACTTCCGTTGTGGGGTTCACTAACGATTGTCTTCGTCATTTAATATTCCCTGACCAATCAAATATTTCACGACAACTAATATTTTATATCAATTTACTTACTTTGCAAAAATTTTCAAATATCACCCTTAACTTTAACCTTTATAAATTTAACCATTTACTAAATAGCATAATAATTATAAAAAATTGAATACTTCCATTTCATAAAATTCGAGGTCTTACAATATACATAATTGTTGATTATCACACACGTGAAATTGGGTTTGAGGAAGGAATTGAAATATCGATTCTGACGCCCCAAAACGGTATACATCACCCATCTTGAGTCACCGGATACATGGTACATAATTTCAAATACAACTTAATTATACAACGATTACGTGTAAAATACGCCAAAATATACCGAGAGTTTAAACAAGAATATTGTCATCTAGACAATATCCACACTCAATGGTGTCCTCATTACAATTATTATCACATTATTAGTAGAATAGTGAGGACTACTAAAGCCATTTATCCTGGACCATCACTCCATTCCCCGACTCGTCCCAGCTATATTCTCATTTCTTGAAGAAAACAATGAAAGAAAGGGTGAGCTCAATTAGCCCAGTAAGAAATATTATGACTAAGATAATGCAAAATAAATTATCATTAGCCTTCAACAATGTTAAACTGATAGAATATGATAGACAACAAGTTTAACTACAGCGGAACAAGCAATCCATTAGAAGAGTCAAGTTGAGCATAAAATCTACTATCTTCTATGATTTAAAATTTTTTTCAACTTTATCGCTGAGACACAACATAATAAATAAAATCGAATCATCCTTGCATCACGGCCAAGGATATTTATGTAATCATCAATGGTCATGACTATACCGAATAATCCTTGGTCATAATCATACCAACAATTTGTCCATCAATGAACTACTGTGTCAATGAGGACTTTTAGCACATCAATCGTCACATTACGCCATGATTATACCGAATAATCCTCGGTCATAATCATACCAAGTCCATCTATGCACGTAAAGCAAAGATGACTTTCATCACAATATAAGCATGAGGATGATGACAATGACATAATAATTCAATAAAACAAGTTCAAGGATAAATTTTAAAGATTTATAATGTTAATTTATCCAGAAATCAATAACGTCCAAATTGTCAACATGATACTTCTTTGTGGAATAAAATTCAAGAATGCTCAGAAGAATATTTCTATGAAAAGATACATGATGAAGCGCAAATATCAAGGATATTCCACTAATTTCATGGAGTATAGAAGCCAAAACTTTAACCAACTGAGTATAATAGAATATATGAAACTGCAAATGAATTTTTGCCCGCCATGCAGTAATCCACGTAGACAGATCATTTTCATAATTTAATAAGGAATGAATACGAAGGATCATTTACCATGCATGCGATAATCCACATAGACAGGTTATTCCAATAGAATAATAAAGAATAAAATAACAGAAGAATTCACCAGGCGTGCGTAATTTGCACAGACAAGTTATTCCAACAGAATAATAAAGAATGGAACAGTCGTGCGAACTCCGCACAGATGGGATATTCCAAATGTAATAATAAAGAATGGAATCAGTGTCGTCATAATCCGCATGCATGACGGTGATATCAATAGAATAATAAGGAATGGAACTGGTCATGCGTAATCCGCATGCATGTGATATTCCAATGTAATAATAAAGAATGTAAACCGTGTCATGCGTAATCCGCACAGAAAGGATATTCCAACAAAAATATAAAGAATGGAATAACAGAAGAATTTTACCATGTATGCGGTACAGATTGCATGTATAAAAGTTATTCAATATAATAATAAAAATGGAATAACAACCCTTCACTTAGTATTGAAAGAAAATAAATATCTTCATGAATACGAAAGAATAATACCCCTTACCTTAGAAGAAAACTGGATACTAAAATAGTGAGGTAACATACTTCTCTTATTCTTTCTATCTATAATTTCTCTCTATAATAATTGCTCTATAGCTTTAGTGAATTATTGAGAAATGAAGGAAGAATGAGCTTCTATTTATAAGAAAATATAGTTTCGATAATTGCACGTTTTTGGGCTCGAAATATTATAGTATAATACCTTCCTCTTTTTCTTTATTTTTAATTTAGTCTTGCAAGTATTATCAATCTTGCACCAACTCCCCTAATAGTACAAGAATGTGAATCAATAGTACACACATGTGAACAAATAGTTATAATCATGTGAATTAATAGCAATTAATTTCTCATTTATCCGATTAATTACCCGACTGGTAAGTATAACTTCCAGACATCAATTAATATCGAAATAAATGTCAATTTCCACTAACACTAATAATTCCAACACAATGGAACTATTAATTTCATCTTTAATCAACATGAACTTATTCATCATTAATATTATAACTCACAATATTTATGACGTGTCGCGTTTCAGGAAGCAGGAGCTTTCCGATAAGAATTTCTCCTTATTGGCGCATGATTAGGTGACCAAACCTCCGCTGATAGAACTTCTAGACATTGTCAATATTGCAAATAATAATATGAATAACTTTGTCGTCTCAATTATTGATTTAATAATATAACATATTATGCGGATGATATTGTAATAATAATTGAATCAATAATATATGAGATATGACGCAACAATTATCAGTAGTAATAATTGAGTATAAGCGAGTGACTTCTCACGTAAGCATCAATAACCAATACTGCAGTGCTACTATGAAACCACGCAGACATATTCTTTACTTTTAATGGGTAGTTCAACGGCTTTTAACGGTAACACTTCCGCCGTTATTTTTATAAAAAGATAATTCTGTCATTTTTCTACTATGACAATACTTCCGTTGTGGGGTCCACCAATGATTGTGCCGTCGTATGAATATTCCTTGTTAAAATGAATATTTCCCGACCAATCGAATATTATATAACCATTTGCTTACTTTGCAAAATTTATAAATATTACCCATAACTATAACATTATATCAAATCCAGACCATAATATTCAAAAAAAAAATATTTCGAGAAATTTAAATCTTTATTAATAAAATTTGGGTTCTCACATCAGTGTTTATGTTCATATAATATGGCTTAGAAAGTACAAAATTTCATACTTAATGTGTGTCATAATCTGTAATTTGATGTTAGAATGTGTTAGTAGGTTAAGAAACGAAAGCGGCGTAGTTTAAATCATGTCAATTGATTAAGAAATGAGTTCGTGGCGATCAAATTCGTTAAAAGTGTAAAAATGAAGAAATTTGGAAAAACTATGGTTTTGATTCCTCAAAATGATGCATATGTGATGTTTTTGTATATAGAATGGTGTAAAGCATGCTTAACTAGGATATTCCAAAGTTCTAGATGTTGAAGTGTGGTGAAATTCTGTAGAATTGAGATTTTTGGCCTATAATAGAGTCTAAATTCGCGTTCTGTAAAAGTCAAATCGATGCATCGCAGCAGCCTGTGTCTAGCAGCTATGCAATGCATGACGGAGCAATGTCATCACACTGCAGGCGTCTTTGTTATCCATGTAAAATCATGGCGCTGCGATGGCCGTTGGTGGTCAACATAGACAAGAAAGTCTGCTACTTCTGCAGACTTTGGTCATTCGTTATAACATGGCTTAATTTTAAGACCCCAACTTTTATGAATAAAAAATAACTTTCTCGAAATATATTTTTGAATATTATTGTGCGGATTTGATATAATGTTATAGTTGTGGGTAATATTTACAAATTTTTCAAAGTAAGAAAGTGGTTATATAATATTCTATTGGTCGGGAAATATTCGTTTTAATAGGAAATATTCATACGACGGCACAATCATTGGTGGACCCCACAACAGAAGTATTGTCGTAGTTAGAAAATGACATAATTATCTTTTTATAAAAATAACGGCGAAAATGTTATCGTTAAAACTGTTGAACTACCTGGTAGTAAAAGTATAGTAATGTCTGGCGTGGTTGCGTAAGAGCATACGGTATTAGTTATTGATGCTTACGTGAGAAGTCACTCGGTTATACTCAATTATTACTACAAGAATTGCTTTGATCATATCTCTCATATTATTGATTCGATTATTATCACAAAGATTATCTCAGATAATATGTTATATTATTAAATCAATAATTGAGACGACAAAGTTATTCATATTATTAAATTTTAATATTTACAATGTCTAGAAGTTCATCAAGGAGAGGTTTGGTCATCTAATCATGGCGCCTAATAAGGAGAAATCCTTATCGAAAAGCCCCCTCATCTCGGGTAGTGCGACCTCGTTGTTAAATATTGTGAGTTATAATATTATTGATGAATAATTTCGTGTTGATTAAAGATGAAATTGATAGTTCCATTGTGTTGAAATTGTTAATGTTAGTGGAAATCGATATTTATTCCGATATTAATTGATGTCTGGAAGTTTTACTGACCAGTCGGGTAATTAATCGGATAAATGAGCAATTAATTACTATTAATTCACATGATTATAACTATTTGTTCACATGTGTGTACTATTGATTCACATTCTTGTACTATTAGGAGAATTGGTGCAAGATTGATAATACTTGCATGACTAAGTTAAAAATGGAGGTATAGATGGAGGTACTATACTATAATTCGTATTTTCACATGATTGTAACTATCTATTCACATGATTGAACTATTGATTCACATTATTTACTATTAGGAGAGGTGGTGCAAGTTTGATAATACTTGCAGGACTAAATTAAAAATGAAAGAAAAGTTGAAGGTATTGTACTGTAATATTTCGAGCCCCAAAACGTACAATTATCGAAACTATAATTTCCTATAAATAGAAGCTCATTCTTCCTTCATTTCTCACCAATTCACTAAAGCTTTAGATCAATTATTATAGAGAGAAAGAAGAAGATAAGTCTGCTACCTCACAATTCCAATATCCAATTTCTTCTAAGGTAAGGGGTATTATTCTTTCGTATTCATGAAGAGAGTTATTTTCTTTTAATACTCGTAAGGATTGTTATTCCATTCTTTATTATTATGTTGGAATAACCTGTCTATGTGAAGTACCGCATACATGGTAAAATTCTTCTGTTATTCTATTCTTTATTATTCTGTTGGAATAACCTATCTGTGCAGTCTATCGCATGCCTTGTGAATTTCGTTTCTTATTACATTCTTTATTATTCTCGTTAGAACATCCCGCCTGCATGCGGATTACGTATTGACCTGGTTCCATTCTTTATTATTTCGTTGGAATATCCTGCTCGTAAGTGATCATGCACGTAACACGGTTCCATTCTTTATTATTTCATTGGGAATAACATGTCCATGCGATTCATCGCATGCTTGGTGAATTCTCGTTGTTATTCCATTCTTTATTATTCTCATTTGAACATCCCGCTTTGCGGATTACGCATGCATGATTTCGGTTCCATTCTTTATTATTTCGTTGAATATCACATGCCTGTGCGGACACGCATTGAATTGGTTCTATTCTTTATTATTCTGTTGAGAATAACTCGTGCAAGCGCCTCATCGCATGCTCGGTGAATTCTTTTGTTATTCCATTTTTATTATTCTATTGGAATAACTCGTCATGTGGATTATCGATGCATGGTGAATGATCCTTCGTATTCATTCCTTATTAAATTGTGGAAATGATCGCATTTACGTGGATTACCGCATTTATTTGCTAAAATCTATTTCATAGATTTCATATATTCTATTATACCCAAATTGGTTAAAGTTTTGGCTTCTATACTCCATGAAATTAGTAGAATATCCGGATATTTGCGCTTCATCCAAAGATCTTTTCATGGAAATATTCTTCGAGCATTCTTGAATTTTACTCCACAAAGCAAAGATCATGTCGACAATTTGGACGTAATTGATTTCAGGATAAATTAACTTATAAATCTTTAAAATTTATTCTTGAACTTATTTTATTGAATTATTATGTCATTGTCATCATCCTCATACTTATATTGTGATGGAAGTCATCTTTGGCTTACGTGCATAGATGGACTTGGTATGATTATGACCAGGGATCATTCGGTATAATCATGACTTGTAATGTTATAAATGATGTGATAAAAGTTCTAAGTGGCCTGTAGTGCATTAATGGACATTTTTTGGTATGATTATGACCAAAGATTATTCGGTATAGTCATGACCATTGATGATTTAATGAATATCCTTGGCCCGTAGTTTAGGGATGACTCGATGATGTGGTTTATTTATTAAGCTGAGTCTCAGCGATAAAAATTGATGAAAATATTTTAAATCATAGAAGATAGTAGATATTATGCTCTAGTTGACTCTTCTAATGGATTGCTTATTCCACTGCAGTTAAACTTGATGTCTATTGTATTTTATCGGTTTAACATTGTTTAAGGCTAATGATAATTTATTCGCATTATCTTAGTCATAATATTTCTTCTTGGGCCTAGTTGAGCTCACCCTTTCTTTCATTGTTCTTCTTGAAATGAGAATATATTTGGGACGAGTTGGGAATGGAGTGATGGTCCGGGATAAATGGCTTTAGTAGTCCTCACTATTCTACGGAATAATGTGATAATAATTGTAATGAGGACACCATTAAGTGTGGATATTGTCTAGATGATAATATTCTTGTTTAAACTCTCAGCTATGTTTTGTCGTATTTTTACACGACTACTGTATAATTAAGTTGTATTTGAATTTATGTACCATGTATCTGGTGAATTCTTCTGTTATTTTATTCTTTATTATTCTATTAGAATAATCTGTCTATGTGGATTATCGCATGCATGGTGAATGATCCTTCGTATTCATTCGTTATTAAATTATGAAAATGATCTGTCTACGTGGATTACTGCATGGCGGGCAAAAATCCATTTATAGTTTCATATATTCTATTATACTCAGTTGGTTAAATTTTTGGCTTCTATACTCCATGAAATTAGTGGAATATCCTTGATATTTGCGCTTCATCATGTATCTTTTCATAGAAATATTCTTCTGAGCATTCTTGAATTTTATTCCACAAAGAAGTATCATGTTGACAATTTGGACGTCATTGATTTCTGGATAAATTAACATTATAAATCTTTAAAATTTATCCTTGAACTTGTTTTATTGAATTATTATGTCATTGTCATTGTCATCATCCTCATGCTTATATTGTGATGAAAGTCATCTTTGGCTTACGTGCATAGATGGACTTGGTATGAATATGACAAGGGATTATTCGGTATAATCATGACCGTAATGTGACGATTGATGTGCTAAAAGTCCTCATTGACCTGTAGTTCATTGATGGACAGTTGTTGGTATGATTATGACCAGGGATTATTCGGTATAGTCATGACCATTGATGATTACATAAATATCCTTGGTCGTGATGCAGGGATGATTCGATTTTATTTATTGTCGTGTCTCAAATGATAAAGTTGATGAAAACTTTTTAAATCATAGAAGATAGTAGATTTTATGCTCAACTTGACTCTTCTAATGGATTGCTTGTTCACCGCAGCTTAAACTTGTTGTCTATCATATTCTATCAGTTTAACATTGTTGAAGGCTAATGATAATTTATTTTGCATTATCTTAGTCATAATATTTCTTACCGGGCTAATTGAGCTCACCCTTTCTTTCATTGTTTTCTTCAAGAAATGAGAATATAAATTTGGACTTAGCCTGGGAATGGAGTGATGGTCCAGATAAATGGCTTTAGTAGTCCTCACTATTCTACGGAATAATGTGATAATAATTGTAATGAGGACACCATTGAGTGTGGATATTGTCTAGATGACAATATTCTTGTTTAAACTCTCACTATATTTTGGCGTATTTTACATTTAATCGTTGTATAATTAAGTTGTATTTGAAATTATGTACCATGTATCTGGTGACTCAAGATGGGTGATGTATACCTGTTTTGGGGGCGTCAACGTTGGTATCAAAGCTTAGGGATATGATCCCTGGCTGAGATATGAGACAAGAACTAGGAGGGGAGAGACGGGGAATTCCTTCACTAGTATGACCTACCTAAGTTTATTTGGTATTTAATTGGCCTCACGTAGTATATAGAGATAATATGTGATATGTCAATTAACCCTTGTTTTGTGACAGTGTTTGAAAATGGCATCTAAAAATGTTGAGATCAGCAATGAAACACATGAGATCGTTGAGTCACCAACGATCAATACCCAGGATAATGTGCAACAGGAAGACAATAATCCTCAGGAAAATAACAACACCAATCAAATGATGAACGATAGGATGTTCAGAGGCTTTATGCAATTCATGCAACATCAGGTTAGAGAGACTCCTATTTAAAATATAGGTGGAAATAATGGCAACCCACGGTCGGTCACCGCTAAGCAGTTCATGGAGCTGGGACCACCGGAGTTTTTGGGAAAGCCAGAACCACTTAAGGCAGAGACGTGGTTAAAGCAGATCACCAAGATATTTGATGTCTTAGGATGCTCCGAGGAGCAAAAGGTTCCCTTTGCCACCTTTATGTTGCGTAAAAAGGTAGATTACTGGTGGGAATGTGTAAAACGTACCCAACCTGACGCACTCAAGATGTCTTGGGAGAAGTTCCAAGAGTTGTTCAACGACAAGTACTTTCCCGAAATTATTCGTCATATGAAGGAGGTGGAGTTTATCAAGTTGGAGCAAAATAATATCACTCTGTCGCCATACGAGGCTAAATTTGCGGAGTTATCTCGGTTTGCATCCCATTTGGTCGATAATGAGGAGCGAATGTTTCTAAGTGGTTTGAAACCCGATATATGTCAATACCTCATTTCTCACAAACTTTGTTTATACTCAGATGTTGTAAATAGGGCTCAGTTATTGGAGCGCGATAATGAGTCAGCACAACCAAAAGGCAACGACCAACAACACGATAATAATCGTACCGGTGGCAACGGTCATTGGAACAATGATAACCATCGTGGGGGAAATTATCATGCCAAGAATGGTAACCACTTTGGTGGTAATCATGGCCAAAATAATAGGAGTAGAAATTTCAAGAATAGAAGTTTCAACAATGATGGAAAGATAGCAGCACCAACACCTGTTTTCAAGGAAGGAGAACGACCACCAATTGTATGCTTCAAATACGGAGAGGAGGGACATATCAGTCCAAACTGCGTGATACAATCTAAAGCATATTACAATTGTGGAAAAGAAGGTCACCTAGCCCGATTTTGTCGTGCACCAAAGTCAAGTCCAGCTGGGATGGTGGCACCAAAGGCGGATATGGACAAAAAAAAGTCGGTGGTTTCAGGAAGAGCGTTTTTTGTGACTTCTCAAATAGCGAGTAAACCGAACGAAGTTAGCACGGGTTAGTTAATTATAAATTCTTGCAAAGTTTATGCCTTATTAGATACCGATTTTACCCATTCTTTCATTTCTCCTACTTGCGCTCAACGTTTAAATTTGACCCCAGGGAAGTTAGACTTTGAATTATTGGTTGAAACTTCGTTAGTAGAAACCTTCGTTACCTCCACTTTTTATAAGTCTTGTTTGATTCAAATCGACACTTTCACGTTATCTGTCAATCTTATCTCTTTGAAAATACTTGCCCTTGATGTGATTTTACGAATCGATTAGCTAACTACTCATCATACCAAAATTGATTATTTTTGTAAGGTTGTTAGCTTTCATATTTCTAACCAACCTGTTATGCGAATTCAAACAACCAAACCACTAAAGTCAATCACTGTTATATTAAGCCATAAGTAAAGAGCCCTGAGCCTTTCGCTGGTGACTTCTTTGTGTGGAATGCACCGAAGCCGAACTTTCCGTAGGGGACGTTGTGAATAACGGTGGCAAGTTGATAGGTATCAATATGACGTACTATCCAAGTCTTGGATGAGAGTCACAGTTTTTAAATAATATTTCTACCATTAATAAATTTCCTGACGTATTCTCAAAGAACTTCTTATCCTAACCCTAGAGCGTGAAATCAAATTTTGTATTGACCCCAGTATAAAACCCATTTCTAAAACCCTCAAGTATTTCTTCACCCAAAATGAACGTATAATGTGCCAAAGACGTTGGCTCGAGCTGTTGAAGATTACGATCATATCATTCAATATCATTGCGGAAGAGAGAACGTGGTAGCTGACGCGTTGAGTAGAAGATCGTATGCGTTTACGAGTGCGATGTTGTTAACACAAAAATCCATTTTGATAACTTACAAATGATGAAGATAGAGTTAAAGACTCTAGAGACCCACGTGAAGATAGCGAATATACGAGTAGAATCGACTTTAATCGATAAAGTTAAAGCTGCTCAAGCTACATACTCAGAGCTGATGAATGTGAAGAAGAAGGTTAAAGAGGGCGTTATTCTAGAAGCAAGAATCGATGAATAGAGGAAATCTCAACCCTCGATTTAATTGGCCCATTTGAAATCCTCGATCGAGTAGGAACTGTGGCCTATAGACTTGTTTTACCGCCAAGTATGTTGCGTGTTCATAACATTTTTTTTTATATCGATGTTACGTAAATATGTGGACGACCCGAACCACATTATTAAATTAAAACTAGACGAGATAGCAAAAGATTTAACGTATGAGGAGATACGTGTTAAAATCTTAAATAAGAATGATCATATTCGACACTCAAAGGTTATACCTCAAGAGTTAGAATCTGAAATGAAGTCAATGTATCCTCACCTCTTCGACATACCAGGTACGCACCCTAATTTTGAGGACGAAATTTCATAAGAAGGGGAGGTTGTAAGACCCCAACTTTTATGAATAAAGAATAATTTTCTCGAAATATATTTTTGAATATTATGGTATGGATTTGATATAATGTTATAGTTGTGGGTAATATTTACAAATTTTGCAAAGTAAGCAAGTGGTTATATAATATTCGATTGGTCGGGGAATATTCGTTTTAACAAGGAATATTCGTACGATAGCACAATCATTTATGGACCCCACAACGGAAGTATTATCGTAGTTAGGAAACGACATAATTATCTTTTTATAAAAATAACGACGGAAGTGTTACCGTTAAAACTGTTGAACTACCCGGTAGTAAAAGTAAAGTGCGATGTCTGGCGTGGTTGCATAGTAGCATACGGTATTGGTTATTGATGCTTACGTGAGAAGTCACTCGCTTATACTCAATTATTGCTATAGTAATTTATCGTGATCATATCTCTCATATTATTGATTTGATTATTGTCACAAGATCATCTCGCATAATATGTTATATTATTAAATCAATAATTGAGACGACAAAGTTATTCATATTATTAAATTGCAATATTTACAATGTCTAGAAGTTCTGTCAAGGAGAGGTTTGGGCATCTAATTGCGCGCCAATAAGAAGAAATCCTTATCAGAAAGCCCCCTATTTCCTGAGAACTACCTGGTTGTTAAATATTGTGAGTTATAATATTAATGATGAATAAGTTCGTGTTGATTAAAGATGAAATTGATAGTTTCATTGTGTTGTAATTATTAGTGTTAGTTGAAATCGACATTTATTCCGATATTAATTGATGTCTGGAAGTTTTACTGACCAGTCGGGTAATTAATTAGAAAATGAGAAATTAATAGCTATTAATTCACATGATTATAACTATTTGTTCACATGTGTGTACTATTGATTCACATTCTTGTACTATTAGGAGAGTTGGTGCAAGATTGATAATACTTGCATGACTAAGTTAAAAATAGAGGTATAGATGGAGGTACTATACTGTAATTCGTATTTTCACATGATTATAACTATTGATTCACATTATTTACTATTAGGGGAGGTGGTGCAAGTTTGATAATACTTACAGGACTAAATTAAAAATGAAAGAAAAGTTGAAGGTATTGTACTATAATATTTTGAGCCCTAAAATATGTAATTATCGAAATTATATTTTCTTATAAATAGAAGTTCATTCTTCCTTCATTTCTCACCAATTCACTAAAGCTTTAGAGCAATTATTATAGAGAAAAATTATAGAGAGAAAGAAGAAGAGAAGTCTGCTACCTCACAATTCCAATATCCAATTTCTTACAGGTAAGGGTATTATTCTTTCGTATTCATGAAGAGAGTTATTTTTTTTTCAATACTCGTAAGAGTTGTTATTCCATTCTTTATTATTATGTTGGAATAACTCGTCATGTCAAAGTACCGCATAAATGGTGAAATTCTTCTATTATTCTATTTTTATTATTACATTGGAATAACTTTATCATGCATGGTTTATCGATGCACAGTGAATTTCATTGTTATTCCATTCTTTATTATTCATTGGAACATCCCGCATGCATGCGGATTACGCATGACCTGGTTTCATTCTTTATTATTCATTTGGAATATCCATGCCTACATGCGGATTACGCACGACCTAGTTCTATTCTTTATTATTCATTTGGGAATAACGTGTATAATGGATCTATCACATGCCCGGTGAATTACGTTGTTATTCCATTTTTATTATTCTGTTGGAACATCCTATCTGTGCGGGATTACGCATGACACAGTTCCATTCTTTATTATTCGTTGGAATATCTCGTCTGCATGTAATTACGCACGACTGGTTCCATTCTTTATTATTACATTGGGAATAACACATGCGTGTGGTCTATCGCATGCCTGGTGAATTCTTCTGTTATTCCATTTTTTATTATTCTGTTGGAATACCCTGTCTATGTGGATTACCGTATGCATGGTGAATGATCCTTCTTATTCATTCCTTATTAAATTATGAAAATGATCTGTCTACGTGGATTACCGCATGGCGGGCAAAAATCCATTTGCAGTTTCATATATTCTACTATACTCACTTGGTTAAAGTTTTGGCTTCTATACTCCATGAAATTAGTAGAATATCCTGGATATTTGCGCTTCATCCAGTATCTTTTCATGGAAATATTCTTCTGAGCATTCTTGAATTTTACTCCACAAAGCAGTATCATGTTGACAATTTGGACGTAATTGATTTCAGGATATATTAACTTATAAATCTTTAAAATTTATTTTTGAACTTGTTTTATTGAATTATTATGTCATTGTCATCATCCTCATGCTTATATTGTGATGAAAGTCATCTTTGGCTTACGTGCATAGATAGACTTGGTATGATTATGACCAGGGATCATTCGGTATAATCATGACCTATAATGTTATAAATGATGTGGTAAAAGTCCTCGGTGGCACATGTAGTGCATTGATGGACAATTTTGGTATGATTATGACCGAGGATTATTCGGTAGATAGTCATGATCATTGATGATTTAATGAATATTCTTGGCCCCAGAGTGCGGGGATGACTCGATGATGTGGTTTATTTATTGTCGAGTCTCAAATGATAAAAATTGATGAAAACATTTTAAATCATAGAAGATAGTAGATATTATGCTCTACTTGACTCTTCTAATGGATTGTTTATTCCGCTGCAGTTAAACTTGATGTCTATTGTATTTTATCAGTTTAACATTGTAGAAGGCTAATGATAATTTATTCTGCATTATCTTAGTCATAATATTTCTTACTGGGCTAGTTGAGCTTACCCTTTCTTTCATTGTTCTCTTCAGGAAATGAGAATATAGCTGGGATGAGTCGGGGAATGGAGTTATGGTCCAGGATAAATGGCTTTAGTAGTCCTCACTATTCTACGGAATAATGTGATAATAATTATAATGAGGACACCATTGAGTGTGGATATTGTCTAGATGAAAATATTCCTGTTTAAACTCTCAGCTATGTTTTGTCATATTTTTACACGACTATTGTATAATTAAGTTGTATTTGAATTTATGTACCATGTATTTGGCGACTCAAGATGGGTGATGTATACCTGTTTTGGGGGCGTCACATTAATGATTATGTTAACGTGTTAAATGTGTAAAAACAAGATTAAAACAGAAGCGTATCATGTGGTTAGTAATTCTTAAATGCAAAGTTAGTAAGTTATGAAAATGATATGTATGATTTAAGGAACTTAGTTAGCAATGAATAAGTGTTGTTAAATGTACACTTGTGGTTCTGAAATATGTGTGGTACGATAAGACTTGTTCTAAAATTTACAAGTTTAGCTAGAATTGGGTGTTATTTTGTAAGTGGATGTTAACATGTCTAATAGATATTGTGATTCCACTGAAATGTGTAGGTGAACGTGAGTTTTAATATTATAGCTTACGCTTGAGGCAAGTTTCCTAACTCTACCTTGTTATTATTGAGCAAGTCTATTTACCCTATCTCAGTTACAATTATGCAAGTTTCTAATTCTTACTCTTTACAATTGAGCAAGTTTCTTATCCTAAACTTTTATTGAGCAAGACTATTGATTCTATCCTTATGTACAATTGAATAAGCTCTTGTAACCTAATTCGTTACATCGAGTGAGTTTCACTTTCCTAATTATTATACAAAGCATATATTGTTCTAATGCATCGATTCCAATCAGATTGTTCTAACTCTTTTGGTTATAGTACTTTGCATGTATATCATGTTTGTTCAATTATATATATTGTTGATATCCGATCTTTGGCTTTGATAGCCTTGTTTAGTTATACATTCCTGTATTAAACCTTTATTGATGGAAATTGTATAGTGTTCTAAAATTCTAGAAACACTGATAAGTTAGTTCCAAACTAAACTTTCTTAGTGCGGAAATTCTAAATTCAAACTGAGACGAACAACCCTAACATAGGGGATTTTGTACGTGTAACGTTTAGATGTTTGTGCAAAATACATGGTACAAAATTTGATCCCCCAAGCACGTTAAGAAGGGTCCGTATTGTCTAAATGACTGTTAAGGTTGAGGTAATAATACCTAAATACCGGAGACATAGATCGTGGTCTTAAGACCCTCAGATATTGATTTTGAACTTGTTTTCTATTTTTGATTCGTAGAACAAGTTCAATATTGTTCAGCATTCGTTGTTCACTCTCATGTTGTTATCATTACTATTCTTTATATCAGTGATCAATTGTTTGCTCACTCTTGCATTTAACACTGCAGCTAAAGTTGAGAAAGTCGATGAGCCATCTACTAGCAAAGGAAAGGGCAAGATGTCCAAGTGCTAAGGATTTATTGAATGTAGCTAAATGTTTTATGTTATGAGACCTGTTTTATTTTATGATGTATTCCACAAACTGATGTAATAAATTTAAGGTTAGATTACCTAGGATTACTTTTGAGTTGATGATGTAACCCAATGGGAAAGATTATTGTTTAAGTTATTTTAATTATGTCTTTATCCTTTATAATGGGTAGTTAGATGTAGTAGTTTTTGATAAGTGAGAACCAAATCCCATGGGAATGGAGTACCTGGATTTGGGGGTGTCACGTTTTGCCTCTTAAAATTTATTGATGACAAAAGTTATTTTGCAATAAATGTTGCAACTCAAGTTGCAAAGTTAGTGGTGCACAAAGCACTGCTTCAACAAACAGAAGCATTGCTGCAATTTGCAGTGATAACACAGATGCATTGATGTCATTAACACCCAAAGCACTGATGCCATTAACACTTAAAAACAACTATTATATAACACATATGTATTGCTGCACTTTGCAATGACTGATTTTTTGGAAAGTGCAAAACTCCTAAAATAACTATTATTTCCATTAACACTAAACACCAACAGATGCATAATATTAAAAGCACCAATAATACAATAATACTTCAAAAAATAATGACTTTTGCATTAAAGCACTCTGTTCAACATGTACAGACAATGCCACATAGCTGTCATAGATAATGTGCACCACTTATATAAAGTAACCCAACTGTCACAGTTTACCAAAACATAAACCAAAAACATTACTTAATTTGCCAACAGTAAGCACTTAGACTATTTAGCCCTGTTAAAATACTACATAATAATTACTTGGTTAAACTCCTACATAATCTAAATAATAATAATAATTCCCATCATGCACAACGTGAACTAGATATCCACAACTTTCTCTTTTTCCTTTGCATCCTACCTTGCATTCCTTCCATTAATTAGTTGATTTGCAGAAATTCAATTTATTCTCCTAGATTGGAATATAGATGGCCTCATGGCTGACATGGATGTTGTTGAACCTTGAGTATTCCCTTGGCTTTGAGGATTCATCGTGCCTGGAGTAGTTGTTTGATTGTGAGGATTTCTTTGACTTACATTAGAACCAGTTGAAATCTAAAAAGAATTAAACAAAAATAATTAGTGGTGAAGGGGTGTCAATAAAATATGTAATGTATGCTTTAATAAAGTAAACATGCTAGACTTAAGAGGAAGTATTTACCCTAGTATGTTGTGTCCCACTTAATATGTAAGACTCCCCACTTGCAGATACATAGATACCAAACTCATTTCTACCTCCATTTCTCCCTCTCCTTGGTGGCCTACCTCTTCCTCTTCCTTGACCTTCAGTGCCTGGGGGCCTACCCCTTCATCTTCCACTTACTGCAGCTATAACATCTCCACCTTTCTCTGCATTACTTGATGCTCCTCTACCTGATCCACCTTTTGCAGTTATAAGAATTCAATTGCCAAATGTTAGTTTCTTTGCAAATCAAGTAAAAAAATATTATTTCTTGACTATTAGTTGTAGTTACCTTTTTCCTTTTGAAACCTTTGAACTGGTGTGTTCTTGCAAGTTTTCGTGTTATGACCAATCTAATTGCACCTCCTGCATGTCATGAATATTTCTTTTTTTGACAATCTTCCACTTGAACCTAACTTATGTTCCTCATGTGGATCTTTAATCCTTTATTTTTTTGGCCTTCCAAGAAGCACTTTAAGTTTTGGGGATAATAACTTCTTCTTACCTGATGGTTCCCATAGATCTGGTCAATTTATTCCTTTCAATGAAAACTAGTAAAATGCCAAGTAAACATCTCTATTAAGCATTGGAGAGACATATTCCTTTGGTTCCTCTTCTCATAAATGGTAGCAACTGCATATCTACAAGGGATACCATCAAGATCCCAAGCTCTGCAAGCACACGTCTTGTTCACCAAACGTATTGTCCTACCTTCAAGTACACCATCCCTTTTCACTTCATACCCCTCAAAACCATCCCACTTAGCATCATACAAGAAACTATCATTCTTTGCATCCTCTAATTTTTTCCTAATTCTAGGAGGTAGTACATCATCACTTCTCAGCATCATTGTCTTCTTTCTTACCAATCTCTCCACAATATGCTCTCTCATATCCTTATTTGTCTTGCAGCAACTATCCAACCATTGAATGTTTCTAACAAGTTGTTAGTGGTGATATCACACTTGCACATGTCACTAAAGAAAACTTTGCACCACTGTTTTGCATCTTATTTTGACAACTACTCATGTGCTTTTGGACTTAATTTTTTCAGTTCTTCCATTTCATCCATGTAATGCTTCCTAGTAGTACTATTAGCTATTTTCCAGAATGCATTCTTCAACTCAAATCCTTTGTTCTTTTTCCTCTAGTTTGCGTAGATGTGTCTAGCACAACATCTATGTTCAGCTTGAGGTATAATTATCTTGATTGCAGTACCAAACCCTACATAGAAACATGATTGCATTTGTGACGCCCCCAAAATAGGTCCACACGACTCATTCTGAGTCGCCAGATATCACTCTATAAAAATCAAATACAAACTTTGTAATACCCGAAAATAATAATAATAATAATAATAATAATAATAATAATAATAATAATAATAATAATAATAAACTACATTTAATTTCATATTTTTTTAAATATTTTTAATTGGGCTTTCGTATGTTTGGGTAAAACATGGTATTTAATTATATGGACTATAATAAGTAATGGATTACATTAATTTGGGCTTTTAAGTTACTTGGGTCTAATTGGTATTTGGCTAATTTTAAATCCTTTTAAAATTTAAAAGAATTCATACTAATAATAATAAATAAATAAAAACTTAAAACCCTATTCATTGTACGGTATTTTATTCTCCTGATAAAAAGAAGAGAGAAGTGGCGGCATAGTGCAAAGAAGAAGCATTAGATCGGATTTGTTCTAACAGGTAAGTGGTTTTGTAAATTAACTAGATTTTTGTGGTTTGGTATTCAAATAAATTAAGTGTGTAAAATTTGGTAAGGTTTGATACTTCCAAAGATAAGTTATATAAAAAGGTGTAATGTGTCGGGGATACTAATATATTGCAATTGAGAATAGATACATGTATATGTATATATAGATTTTATTATATTACAAATTAAGTATTAAAATTCCTACAAAAAGTACTTTCATTATATTAGAATTTAATAATTATATATTCAAATGTTTATATGTTATGAAACTTTAGTTTTCATCTGCTAGGTTCGAGCAGAAAAAGTATAACTATATATATATAACCATTTTCGATAAGATTATGTTGGGGACGGAAATTGGAAGATTTCAATTGATTTTTTATTTTTTTAGTTTTGTTCGGCATTAATTTTATACACATTTGTTTTAGAATAGCCAATGGTAAATCTATGTATTTGGTCAGTATCATACTAAAATAATAAACGTTCATAGAAAACAATAAAAATAGAAATAATAATAAAATGAGCTAATTAACGGGTAGAAGATAAAAAGAATAATTTTATAAGTTATTATTTTAATTAGTGGTCTCGTGTGATTTGGTAACTTTTAATAGAATTATAATTTTTTATTAGATCGGACGGAGGAAATTTAACAAGTATATTTGGAATATAAATTTTGGGTATTACATTGCTTAATTCAGGTACGGATTCCGTACTCTTTCAGCGAGACTCCTTTGTTTTTGATTTGTTCGTTTCGTTATGCGTTTTGAAATTTAGTATTGCCTCTCATGATTATTTCTTGTCAAATTCATTGTGATAGTTTCGTTTGGCATTCATAGTAGGCACTCATATTTGTACTCTTTAGACTAGTACCACATGTCTAAATTTATTTCGATATTTGTAGTAATGTGCATGTTAGTATTTTTAGGGACTTTGAGTTGATGAATCATTTCAGTTTAACATGTACATATTAGAACCCCTTTGTGTTGATATTGTGTCGCATCTGCTGTGATATGATATTTTTGTTAGAATACCGTAGGGTATACCTGAGCTATAACCACCTGTGGAGGTACCACAGGCATGTCCTTTTGGCACCGAGGCATGACACCTTCCATGGCGGTGTGATCAGTCCACGGCGTCTCCATTTTGTGCTCCGGTGGGAGTTGGCCATTTGGTGTTTTGTTGTGGCAGACGTATGGGTCGACCCTAGTTTTCTGTTTTGTTCTGTGGATTGGTTATGTTTGTGCCAAACACGCCTTCCGATTTGCATGCATCTGGATCCGGCCGGTCCGATGTATGTTATGCCTGTGTGGCATTATTTTGATTTGCCTGCGTGGCATTATTTGACTTGACTGTGTGGCAATGTATATTTCTGTTTTGTTCTGAGCTCGGTATGAAATAACACCCAGCCATTTGATTCAGCTTATTATTTCGTTGTGTCAGTTTTGTTCGTTTTGTTTTATTTCAGTTCGTTTTGTTTCATTTCATTTAATTGAGATAGTTATTTCGGTTCATTATTTGTATTCTATATCCGTACTGGGCATTTGGCTCATGCTGTATTTTTCTTCTGGCAGGTAATCAGGGGAATCATGGGCAAGTGTGACGAGAGCTCCTTTCTATCCAATAATTTTGATATATTTTGTTAGGCTATGATACATTGATTTATTTAGAGTTGTAATAGTTATTTCAGACTGTGGTTTGAGTCAGTGTAGCATTTATTATGGTTTGTTCTAAGACATTTAATCAGCTGAGATTATTCTTTTGTGGATTAGAGTTTTGCTTTATAGTCATCATTTTGTTATGTTTTGTGTGTAACCTCTCTTTCTATTTCGGAAAGGGGTGTTACAAACTTCATTTATACAACTGTTGAACTGTCGTGCAGAGTACGACAACAGATAAGTTGTGAGTTTTTGTAAGACCCCGAATTTTTTTTAAATAAAAAGGAATTTCCTTTATTTATTATTTTGAAATAGTAAGGGTTGATTTGATTAATGTGGATAGTTAAGGGTTAAATACATAAATATTTCAAAATAAGCAAGTGGTTATAAAATATTCATTTTTTTTCGGGGAATATTCGTTTGGTCGTGGAATATTCGATCTGTCGAGGGAATATTAAATGCGGCAAAAATGACCATGTGTGGGCCCCATAACGGAAAGCGATTGGATGAAGAAAACGACAAATATAAGTTGGTTAAAAATAACTTGGCGTAGTTATTCTGAATTAAGACCATTGGAATACCCGGTGGTTAAAATACTGATGTCTGGCGTGGTTGCAAGAAGACACCAGTATTACCTGACAGTATTGTTGAATTATTGATCCTTACGTAAGAAGGCACTACTCAATAATTTTCACGGTGAATTCTTATTCAATATTTTATTTTATTGATTCAATAATTCTTTGCGTTGATATTTTATATTATTGTTGTTCAATAATTGTCACGCACATTATCTCCATTATCGATCAATAATTCATATTATTTGAATAATATTATTAGATAGCATTATTGGCAATGTCTAGAAAGTTTCACAAGGAGAGGTTTGGTCACCTAATTGCGGCGCCAAGAAGGAGAAATCCTTATCTGAAAGCCCCTCTTCCTGGAACTACTGGTTGTCATAATTGTGATTTCGTAATATTATTTGTGAATAATTAATTATTGATTTATATGATAAAGAAATATTTATTTTATGTGGATATAAATGATGGATTTATTTATGTGGTTATAAATGAAGAAATTATGTTGAGGTGTTTTATCAAGTATTTTATCGGATTGGAGGTATTAAAAATTAAATCGGGTTTTGAGATATATTGCGGGGTTATAATTTTTAATCCGACCAGTTGGATTGTGGTAATTTTGGGTATGTTATACATACATAAGTTGAGTATATGTCCACAAATTTTGAACCGTTAAAATTCACGAATGATTTGTTATGAATTTTAAGAGGTGTCCGATCTGAAATTAGGTTTATAATTAATTTTGGTGGAAAATTCTAGAATTGAGTGGGCCCCACTTGTGGTTGGTGAAGAAATGTGCTGAATTTTATTTCAAATGTGGTGGTGGCAATAGTAGCGAGTAAAGCCATCGGTAGCAGCAGTCAAGTCTGCTTTTTGGGCTAACATTTTCTATAAATAGAGGGCTAAGTTAGAATTGAAAATCACACGAGAAACAAAGTTTTCTCTCTTTCTCTCTCCTATATTATTGAGCGTATTTTATGAGTATTTAGATACTTTGAGAGTTCTTTATTCAAGACAAGTTTCATTCAAAGATCACTTGACCTTTCCTTCCAAGAAATCGATTCTTTGAGGTAAGGGATATTATTTTTTCGTAATGATATTATTTCTTGATATCATTATCTTTGAAATGTTGATCTGAAGTTTTATCAAATTTGGAACTTTTTCATGTCGGGTTACTATTCATGAGTTACTATTCATGACTTACTATTCATGAGTTACTATTCACGAGTTCTTATTCACGAGTCTTATTAATGAAGCGTGAAAATGTTTTTTTTTGTGGAATTTCTATCTTTTTGGTGTGAGTTACTATTCACGATATCTGCACTTTATTCACGATATCTGACACTATTCACGATGTCACGTGACTATTCATAGAAAAATAAAATTTCTTCTTTTCGTCCAAAATATCTATTCGGATACTAGCTTTGATTGTATCCATGTTTTGATCATTCTTGAATTTTACACCACTATGATTATTTTTGAGGTATTGTTGGACATGGATAAAACAAAGTATGAATCATAAATCCTTAATCCTTGTCATTTTGTTTCTTTGGATTCGTTCTTTAAAATATTTTTCATCATCCTCGGTCTTAAATGATGATATTATTGAATATCTTTGGCACAGTAGTGCAAAGATGAATGATTTTTGAAGAATATCTTTGGCCTGTAGTGCAAAGATGAGCAGTATTTAAATGAACATGACCAATCGATGAATATCTTTGGCACGTAGTGCAAAGATGAGCAATGTATTTAAATGAATATGACTAAGTGATGAATATCTTTGGCACTGTAGTGCAAAGATGAGCAGTGTTGAGATGAAATATGGATGATGAATATCTTTGGCACGTAGTGCAAAGATGAATGTTTGATTTGAGATGAATATTGATTGATGTTCTGAGGATAAAATATTGATGATGGTTTGTTAAATTCATAGATTATAGTAGATTTCATTCTCTACGTAACTCTTCTACATAATTATTATTTCATTGCGAATATTGATCCGAAACTTGTTATACATTGTATTCTATTAAATTTTTCCTGTTGAAGACTAACGATAATTTGTTGTATATTATCTTAGTCATAATATTCTTCTTCGAGCTAGTTGAGCTCACCCTTTTCCTTTTGTTCCATTCTTTCTGGGAGGCGAGAATATAAGCGAGTACTTTAGTCTGGGGTATGGAATGAAGGTTTTAGAAAGGATTGTTTAGTAGTCCTCACCATTTTTGTAAAATAATGTATCAATAAATGTGATGAGAATTTATTTGAGTATAAATATTGTCTAGAAGATAATATTTGTATTTAAACTCACAGATTTCTTGTTGTAATAATAAAGTTGTAGTTGTTTACATACCATGTATTGACAACTCGAGAATGGGTGATGTATACCTATTTGGGGGGCACGCGGTTGGTATCGAGCTTAGGGATATGATCTCTGGCGGAGATCGGGAATAGAACTAGGAGGGAGAGGCGAGTAAATCCTTCGCCAGTAGTGTGTCCTACCTAAGCTTATTTGTTTAGTTGGTCGATATATAGGGATATTATGTGATATATTGATTTCCTTAATTAACCCTTGTTTTATAGCATGATTTGAGAATGTCAATCGAGAATATTAATGATTGGAGTAAATGAGACCGTGGAGATGCTGTCAGATTTACCAACGAGGAGAAGCGTCGCAACAGTCGGCAATGTTCCTCTGTGAACAACACCTTTGAAAGCGAGATGATGAACGAGGGGATGTTTAGAAGCTTTTTGCAGTTCATGCAAAATCGACGAGGAGACTCGTATTCAAAATACAGGAGGAAATGATAGCAATTCACGGGTTGTCAAGCAACAGATTCAAAGAGTTGGGACCACACGAATTTAAGTGGAAAGCCGATCCGATCATGGCGGAAACATGGGTCAAACAAATTACCAAGATATTCGATGTCTTGGGATGCACGGAGGAACAGAAGGTTCCATTCGCCACCTTTATGTTAAAATGGCGAAGCAGATTTCATCGGTGGGAGTGCGTGAAGCGTGCACTCCATCCACCCGCTTTTCGGCATGTCTTGGGAGAGGCGTTCAGAGACTATTTAATGACAAATACTTTCACGAAAGTGTTCGGTCGTATGAAGGAAGTGGAGTTCATCGATTAGAGCAAAACAACATGAGCGGTGTGTCTCGAAGACGAGGCAAAGTTTGCGAGTTATCCGGTTTGTACCTCATTTGGTGGAGAATGAGGAACGATGACGTGGATGTTTCTTAGAGGTTTGAAACCCTAAGATACGTCAAGTATCTCATTTCTCATAAACTTTCTCTTTATTCGGATGTTGTAAACAGGGCTCAATTATTAGAAGCGAGATAACGAGTACAGTCATTGAGGACCATAACCAGGATCGTACCGAGATAGCGATCAGCAGAATAATGATAACTGCGGAGAAAGAAACGCAGAGACGGATGAGAAATGGTAACCACTCTGGTGGTAATCATGGTCATGAAAAGCAGAAGAAGCGAGTCGGGGAGGAGATTTTAAAAAGAGGAGATTTAACAACGACTATGTGAAGACGCAGCGTCTTAGGTAGTAAATCGGGTTCTAAGGGAGGAAACGACCACCGGTCATATGCTTTCTAAATGCGGAAAAGAGGGACATATCGGTCAAACCGCCCACAACATGATTCAAGGTATGCTATAGTTGTGGAAAGGAAGGACATATCGCTCGAGATTGTACGGTAGCGAAACCTAGTTCAATGGGGATGGTGACTCAAAAGATCATCCCGGTAAAAGTCAAAGTCAACGATTCCGGAAGAAGCGTTTGTTGTGACTAGTCATAATGCGAGGAACTCAAACGAGGTGATCACGGGTAAAGCTATTTATAAATTCTTGCGAAGTTTATACCTTACTCGAAATCGATGTTACCCATTCATTTATCTCCTGCATGTGCTCAACGTTTAAACTTGACTCAGGAGAAATTAGACTTTGACCTATCTCGTGGAAACTCGTTAGAGAAACTTTCATCACATCCACTATTTATAAATCTTGTTTGATTCAAGTTGGCACCATTACCTTACCGTTGACCTTATCTCTTTAAAGATACTTGCTTTTGATGTGATTTTAGGGATTGATTGGTTAACTACTCATCATGCCAAAATTGATTGTTTTCGTAAGGTTGTTAGTTTTCATATTCTAACCAACCTTTTATTTAATTCAAGCAACTAAACCATTAAAATCAATCATCATCATATCTAATCATAAAGCTATTCGTTTATTGAAAAACGGATGTCAAGCTTTCTTAGCCCATGTTATGGATTTGAATAAAGACACGCCGATTTGAATAATATTCTGTTGTTATTGACTTTCCGACGTATTTCTGAAGAACTTCGATGCCTACCCTTTAACGTGAAGTTGAATTCTTTATTGATCTTGAACCGGTACAAAGCCCATTTCTAAAACCCCATATCGAATGGCTCCTATTGAACTTCGAGGAGTTAAAGGTCCAACTACAGGAATTGTTGGACATCGGTTTCATTCTTCCTAGTACATCTCCTTGGGGTGCTCTGTTTTATTTGTAAAAAAAAGAAAGGCGGAGTATGCGACTTTTGTATTGACTATCGGAATTGAACCATGTCACCATCAAGAATAGGTATCCTCTACCTCGTATTGATGACTTGTTTGACCGATTGCAAAGGGCACAATTCTTTTCAAAATTGATCTTCGATCGGATATCATCGGTGAAAATTAGAATCGAGGATATTCCAAAGAGGCGCCTTCGAGAACTCGGTATGGGCATTATGAATTCTTAGTCATGTCTTTCGGACTAACTAATGCTCCTGCGGCTTTTATGGATATGATGAACCGAGTATTCAAGGAATATTTGGATCAATTCGTTGTTGTCTTTATTGATGACATCCTTATATATTCCAAAAGCCGTGAAGATCATGAGCACCATTTGAAGTCGGTACTCCAAAGGCTTCGTGAAAACCAACTATATGCCAAATTAAAGAAATGCGAGTTACGGCGAGGAAGTAGCCTTTCTTGGGCATGTGGTGTCAAAACATGGAGTATCTGTTGATCCGGCGAAGATTGAAGCAATACAAAGTTAGAGCAATAGAAGTTTGGTGATCAAGCACGTAGCTTTTTGGCTTAAATTTGGTTATTATCGGAGATTCGTGGAAGGTTTTCTCGAATCGCTACTCCATTAACTCACTAACTCGGAAGGATACAAAATTCGATTGGAGTGAAGAATGCGAGAAGAGTTTCCAAGAGCTTAAGAGAGACTTATTTTAAGACTGTTTTAACAATACCATCCGGTTCGGATGGATTTGTTATCTCTGATGATGCTTGAGCAAAGGGTTAGGATGTGTTCTCATGCAACGTGGGAAAGTCATAGCCTATGCCTCGCGACAACTTAAAGAGTATGAGAGGAATTATCCTACTCATGATCTAGAGTTAGCGGTGATCGTTGCTTAAAAATATGGAGGCACTATCTATATGGGGAGAAAGTGGAGATATATTCGGACCATAAAAGCCTTAAATATTTCTTCACTCAAAAGAACTCAACATGCGGTAGAGACGTTGGCTCGAACTATTGAAAGACTACGACCACACTATTCAATACCATCCCGGTAAAGTTTAACGTGGTAGGTGACGCATCGAGTAGAAGATCATACGGAACGAGTGCGATGATGTCAAGATATACGACGTAGAGCCAACTTTAATAGAAAAAGTTAAGGTTGCTCAAGCCACCAGGCAGGAGTCGACACGTATGAAGAAGAAAGTACAAGAAGGAGCTATTCCTAAGCGAGAATTGATGAAGAAGGAATACTTGAGTCCACTCTAGACTTTGTGTTCCTAACGACTCGATTTGAAGAACAAGATTATGATGGAGGCACACAATACACCATTTGCAATCCATCTCGGAAGTACTAAAATGTATCGTGATCTTGACATACATTTTGGTGGAATAATATGAAGAGAGAGATTGCAAAGTTTATCTCGATGTGTTTAACTTGCCAACGTGTAAAGGTAGAGCATCTAGTACCTAAGGGTCCGTTGCAACCACTTGAGATTCGGAATGGAAGTGGGAACACATTACCATGGATTTCAATTCACTGGGTCTTCCTACGGTTTCTCAAGGCATCAATGCTATTTGGGTTATTGTTGATAGATTAACCAAGTCTCGCTCATTTCTTGCCGATCACGGAGACTTATTCACTTGAACGTCTTTGCTTTAGTATATATGACGTAAGGGATATTATTTTTTTCAGTAATGATATTATTTCTTCAATATCATTATCTTTGAAATGTTGATCTGAAGTTTTTATCAAATTTGGAACTTTTTCATATCGGGGGTTACTTATTCATGAGTTCTTATTCATGAGTTACTATTCACGAGTACTATTCATAAAGCGTGAAAATGTTTTTTTTGTGGAATTTCTATCTTTTGGTGTTGAGTTACTATTCACGTATACGACACTATTCACGTATACGGCACTATTCATCGAAAAATAAAATTTCTTCTTTTCGTCCAAAATATCTATTTTGGATACTAGCTTTGATTGTATCCATGTTTTGATCATTCTTGAATTTTACACCACTATGATTATTTTTGAGGTATTGTTGGACATGGATAAAACAAAGTACCGAATCATAAATCCTTAATCCTTGTCATTTTGTTTCTTTGGATTCGTTCTTTAAAAATATTTTCATCATCCTCGGTCTTAAATGATGATATTATTGAATATCTTTGGCACAGTAGTGCAAAGATGAATGATTTCGAAGAATATCTTTGGCTGTAGTGCAAAGATGAAGCAGTGTTTAAATGAACATGACCAATGATGAATATCTTTTGGCTTCAGAAAGTGCAAAAGATGAGCAGTGTTGAGATGAACACGACCGATCGATGAATATCTTTGGCTTCAGTAGTGCAAAGATGAATGTTTGATTTGAGATGAATATTGATTGATGTTACAGGGGATAAAATATTGATGATGGACCGTTAAATTCATAGATTATAGTAGATTTCATTCTCTACGTAACTCTTCTATGAATTATTATTTCCATGCGAATATTGATTTGAAACTTGTTGTCTATCAGTATTCTATTAAATTTTTTCCTGTTGAAGACTAACGATAATTTGTTGTATATTATCTTAGTCATAATATTCTTCTTGAGCTAGTTGAGCTCACCCTTTTCCTTTTGTTCCATTCTTCTCGGGAGGCGAGAATATAAGCGAGTACGTAGTGGGGTATGGAATGAAGGTTTTAGAAAGGATTGTTTAGTAGTCCTCACCATTTTGTAAAATATTGTATCAATAAATGTGATGAGGATTTATTTGAGTATAAATATTGTCAGAAGATAATATTTGTATTTAAACTCACAGCTTTCTTGTTGTAATAATAAAGTTGTAGTTGTTTACACTACCATGTATTGACAACTCAGAATGGGTGATGTATACCTATATTTGGGGCGCCACAACACACACATCTTAGGTCCTCAATATAATTATTTGTTCGTATGTCATGTCGCTTTTTATAATGTATTGAGAAACTTCGACGATGCCCTGCACCATCACACTATTTCTCTCATATCCCCATTTCGACCCAAATTTTACACTCTTATTACCTCAAACGAATTGTGAAGCAAAGGGTGAGCACAAATAGCCCAGTAAAGAATATCATGACTAAAGATAATTAAATTATCAATAGCAATAAATCAGAGATTTAGAACATATGGTAGATGATAAAACTTTTTAACCATAGTTACAGCAGAACGAGTAATCCATTAGAAGAGTCAAATAGACCATCAGGTCTATTATCTTCTCCATGTTAAAAGTCCACCAATAATATTTTATCCTCGTAACATCAATCAACAATTTCGCCCACAATCATATGAATAACTCATAATCATAATTGTGATTCTAAATTCCTCTTCGCACCGTGAATTAAGATAATTTTCATCACCTATCTTCACCTGAAACATCAAAAATCATGGTTATACCAAATCACAATTCTTGCTCATAATCATACTAATAAATTCATCTTTGCACTACAGCCAAAGATATTCATTAACAATTTATTCTTTGCACTATAGGCCAAAGACATACAACTGTATTTTAGAAGACTCAAGTAGAGCATGATATCTACTATCTTTTACGAATTAAAAGTGTATAATCAATATTTTATCGCTGAGACTCAGCTTAATAAATAATCCACATCATCGAATCATCCCTGCACTACGGCCAAATATATTCATCTAATCATCAATGGTCATGATTATACCGAATAATCCCTAGCTATAATCATACCAATAACTGTCCATCAATGCACTACGGGCCAATGACAACTTTTACCACATCATCTATAACATTACGGGTCATGATTATACCGAATGATCCCTGGTCATAATCATACCAATAAACAGGTCATTTATGCACATAAGCCAAAGATACTCATCAATCAACAGTCCATCTTTGCACGTAAGCCAAATATATTCAACTGTAAAACCAATAATTAACAGTCCATCTTTGCACGTAAGCCAAAGATGACTTTCATCATAATATAAGCATGAGGATGATGACAATGATATAAGCATTAATCAAACGAAAACAAGGATAAATATTAAAGACTTTAAATTTATCCAAATATTATCAATCACTTAATAAACTCATAATTTAATATTATTAATATTATAACAATATTTTAATCACTTCTTAAACTTATAAACATTTTATTTCAATTGTTTACACTTTACTAAATAATGCATTTAATCATTCAAAATGTCATACTCATAAGATTTCATCACCAATGATCAAATTCTCATCAAAATCAGATATACCATATATAGGATTCCCAAGCCATAAAATCCTATTTTCCAATTTTGTTACTTCACATAATATATTTAATTCATTTACTCATAACTACTTTATTTTCATGAAAAATACCAAATCAGTCTCAAAAATATTTCTTTTCTGGGATTTAACAGAATATAGTCCCATATTGAACATATATTTTTCTCGAAATTTTTAAAATTCATTTACTATTTTTCATATGGCCAAAACTGCCGAATATTTAGATATTTATCATAAATTGTACTTTTGTCCAAAAATTCAAAAATTTATAGGGTATACTCCTGTTATATACATGTACTCCCAATTAAAATTTCACCAATTTTGGAGTTAACCACAAGGAGTTATAAGGGTTTACTTTTAAAATAGTATTTTCCCATAAAATCTATAACTCTTAATCTATACATCCAAAAATCACCATCTTTGGACACAATATAGAAAACTCATCAAATTATCATTTTAAATTTTTCCGAATTTTTGAGGGTGAGGAAAAATTACGTAAAAGCGCAAATGGATTTTCACCGCCATGCAGTAATCCACGTAGACAGATCATTTCTATAATTTAATAAGGAATGAATACAAAGGATCACTCACCATGCATGTGGTAATCCACATAGACAGGTTATTCCAACAGAATAATAAAGAATGAAACCAGGTCATGCGTAATCCGCACAGACAGGATATTCCAACATAATAATAAAGAATGGAATAACAACGGAATTCACCAAGCATGCGATAGGCCGCATGCATGCGAGTTATTCCAATGTAATAATAAATAATGGAACCAGTCATGCGTAATCGCATGCATGTGATATTCTAACAAAATAATAAAGAATGGAACCAGGTCATGCGTAATACGCACAGACAGGATATTCCAACAGAATAATAAAGAATGAAATAATAGAAGAATTTCATCATGTATATGCAGATTGCATGTAAAAAGTTATTCCAACATAATAATAAAGAATGGAATAATGAAGAATTTCACCATGTATGCGGTTGCAGATGACAAAGTTATTCCAACATAATAATAAAGAATGGAATAACAGAAGCTCTCTTCATGAATACGAAAGAAATAACACCCCTTACTATAATAATAATATCCCTTACCTTAGAAAGAAATTGGATACTGGAGTAGAGAGATAGTAGACTTCTCTTCTTCTTTCTCTCTATAATAATTGCTCTATAGCTTTAGTGAATTGGTGAAAAATAATGAAGGAATGAGCTTCTATTTATAGGAAAATATAGTTTCGATAATTGCACGTTTTGGGGCTCGAAATATTACAGTATAATACCTTCATATTTTCCTTCATTTTTAATTTAGTCATGCAAGTATTATCAAACTTGCACCACCTCCCCTAATAGTAAATCATGTGAATCAATAGTAAATCATGTGACTCAATAGTTCTAAATATGTGAAAAAATTAATTATAGTATAGTACCTTCAACTATACCTCAATTTTTAACTTAGTCATGCAAGTATTATCAATCTTGCACCAACTCCCCTAACAGTAAATGAATGTGAATCAATAGTACACACATGTGAACAAATAGTTATAATCATGTAAATCAATAGCAATTAATTGCTCATTTTTCCGGTTAATTACCCGATAGAACCTTATCAATTATTATCGAAATAAATGTCGATTTTCACTAACACAAATAATTCCAACACAATAGAACTATCAAATTCATCTTTAATCAACACGAACTTATTCATCATTAATATTATAACTCACAATATTTAACAACCAGATCGTTCACAGGAAAGATGGGGCTTTCCGATAAAGATTTCTCTTTATTGGCGCGCAATTAGGTGACCAAACCTCTCCTTGACAAAACTTCTAGACATTGTCAATATTGCAAATAATAATATGAATAACTTTGTCGTCTCAATTATTGATTTAATAATATATAAAATATTATGCAGATGATACTGTGACAATAATTGAATCAATAATATGAGAGATATGATGCAACAATTATTGTAGAAATAATTGAGTATAACTGAGTGACTTCTCACATAAGCATCAATAGTCAATACCGTGTGCTACTATGCAACCACGCCAGACATTCGTTGTTTTACTACTCTAGGTTATTTTATGACAACTTGCTTACTTTGAAAAATTTTCAAATATGACTCTTAACTTTAAACTTTTATCAATTTAACTATTTACCAAAATAAAAAAATTGAATACTTTTATTTTATAAAATTCGGGATCTCACAGCATTAGCTATATATAACAAACATTTATAATATAGTAAATGCAAAAAAAAATGTCATACCTTTTGTTGGTCTGTTATTACTGTGAGACCATATCCTCCACCAAGATAACCTATATCATCCATTAAAATATGTAAAAACTAAGTCTAGATGTCTATGTTCTCAACCTCTACTACTGCCATATCAATGGGATACATTTGATTATTTGCATCCCTCCCAACTTTACATAACAACTCACCCTTGCATATTACTTTGACGAAACATCCATTAAGGCCAATTATTGGCCTACAACCTGCCAATCATCCTCTTTTCAAAGCATCAAATCCTATATTAAATCTTTGAAATCTCTTTGATTCCTCTGGTGACTGCCTATCCACTTTAATTTCAAAAGTTGAACCTTTTTTTAGCCCTGTTTAATTCCTTCTCATAGTCCCATAACTATCCATATATATCATCAATTGTTGCATAAGCACTCTTGAGTGCTATTTCTCTGGCTCTGTAACACTAACTCAGTGACACTCTAACTTTTAAATGCTTCTTCACATCCCATTGGAATTTTGAGAATTTCCAAAATGGATATGATTTTATTTTATGATAATAGTGTTTGACCAAAAACCTTGCATTTACTTGTCTATTTTTCTGTTTATTTGTGCACTTGTGAACATTATTATACCTTTTAACAGTAAAAATGTTCTCATGTTTCAACACACTTGCCCATAAATTCTAAGGATAACCCTTTGCACATTTCATTTGTACCTTATCCCTTACATTTTTTGGAAACCATACATTGTATTTTTTTCCAATTGCATATTGTTTCATTGCCTCTTTAAATTCTTTATGGTTAGTAAATTTCATTCCAACAGAAAAGTCAACATTTTTAATGTCGGTCTTTGGATTAAACTCAAGATATTTTCTCTGTCTTATATTGGTTGGCACACCTCATCATCTTTATTTTCACTTGTTTCAGGTGAGTGCAGCTTATCAGAATCCAAGTCAATTTCATCATAAGTTTCAGTTGGTGCTCTTTGCCCACCTTCATCAACAGGTCCCTGCCCACCTTCATCAACATCATTTCCTTCTTCATTTTCTTCGTCTCTTTTTCTTCTTTTATTCATCTTTTTCTCACTTTTTTCCTTCTCCTTTGCCGCTCTCAAATTTTGCCTAGTAGCAAGTAACTCTTCATCACTCTCAACTAACCAGTCACAATTACTACTTGTATCAGAGTTTGTATCTCCTTCTCCTTCATACTCTGTATCTTTCTCATTATCAGTCTGAAGCGCATCAACCTCAATTAGGACTGAGCATTCGGTTATAACCGAATCGAATAGCTTATTCGGTTATAACTAAAAACCGAAATTAACTCAATTCTAATATCCGAACTATTAACCGAATTAAGAGATAACCTAATTATCGAATTATTGAATAACCGAATTTACTATTCGGTTATTCGATTAATAACCGAAATGTTCTGTGTTTCTTTTATAGAGATGCATAAAGAGGGGAATATGGAGTGAAGCTCAAATCAATCTAAAAAGTAAACCTTCATATTATTAAGATTTGAGAGAGTACGTAGTTACAAATATCAAATCAATTTAAAAAATAAACCTTCATAAAGACTAAAGAGGGGGAATCGTTGTGAAAAACTGAAAATCACAGGTATGGAGTTAAACTTATCCAAAAGAAGACCATCGTTGCCGTTGCCGTGACTCACTGCATCTGCAAGCGCGACCGTGAATTGATCAAGATTAACGGTGTGCCGATCAAGCACGTTAAGTCAAAAATTCTCTGCTACAAAGCCTTCGAGCCGATCCTCCTCCTCGATCGCCACCATTTTGCCGACATCGACATGAGGATCCACATCAAGGGTGGAGTTCACACCCAGATCTACGCCATCCAACATCCGCCAGAGTATTTCAATGACAATCTCGTATTCTACCAAAAGTATGAGCAACAGAAGAAGGAGATTTGAGGAGGTATGAGCAGAAGAAGAAGAAGGAGATCTAAGGAGGAGCCGAAGATCTGAGGTGCTCATGATTAGGCACTAGTGGAAGTCTGGGTCCTTGGAGATGATGACTGATGAGTAATAGTAGATAATAAAGTAGTGATGACTCATACTCTGTTTAAACTTCTATACCATGATCACTGATGAGTCATAATTATAAAATAATTATTTTTAATTATTAAAGTTCGGTTATTCGGGTATCCGAATAACCTATTTTTTAAAACCAAAATCGAAACCAAATAACAAGAATTAAATCGGATATAACCGAAATTATGAAAAAAATTGAAAAACCGAAATAATTCGGTTACAAAAATTCGATTCGGTTCAGTAATTCGGTTTTATCCATTTTTTGCTCACTCCTAACCTTAATCTCTTCTACTCCCTCATTATTTGAATGTTCTTCAATGTTAACATCTTTTAAAATCTTAACAAATCCCTCACTATCATCATCTATATTCTCATCAGTACTTACTATTTGTTCATGGTCAGGGTCTGTGTAAATTTCAACAACAGAGTTCTTCTTAGCATACTCACACATGTCAATAACTCCTTTATCATAATCTACTGCCCTAAGCCCTTC